>BMAO01013319.1:0-19803 GCA_019973975.1 Trichonephila clavata | reverse complement strand
TTAACGATGAAACGCTAGACGAGCTGTGTTTTTATAAACTTATTTACAGAAACACAAAAAATGAAGAAATGCTTTTTTTAAAAAAAAATTCATTTGGTACTATTTTTATTTGTTTTTTATGATGAATTAATTTTTTATTTGTTTCGTTAAAATAATATTAAATCAATTTTTATTTATATTTTCAGTTTTATTATGCAATTTTAACTATGCTAATATTTAAGTATTTTTAATAAATAGCCCAATCCTAATCCCGGGACCAATCCCGGGATCCCGAGATTTGGATAATGTAATCCCGAAATCACGGGATTGAAAATAGGACACAGGATTGCAAACCCTACTCAAGTGTGAGAGCCATTTTAATTGGTATCGCAATCTATTGGTGGTTCCCACCACGAAATTTTTGATGCTTGAATTTATTCAATTCAATCCTCGTTGGATGCTAAATATTTTGCCTTGATTTAATTTTTCCGATAGTATTAGAGCCAAAGATCTTTTACATACCACATAATCATGGCATGTGTGCTTACGATTTTCTCATTAAGAAAATCTATCAACTACAACCGGGATCAAACCCGCAACCTTGCGCTTGCGAGACGGGCATGCTAATTCTAAGGCAAAGAGTTTACTTCTAGTAATACTGATGCTTCTATTCGAAAATACGTACGAACATTGGAAATTGAAAATTATTACAACATTTGAATTTACCATAAAAACTCCGTAGTATTTGATAATTTACTATGTAGAATTTTTTTTATATATTTGAATCAATTAATACTTAAATAATATTAATTTTAAGCCACTTTAAAATATTCCATGCCATTTTAAGCTTCACTAGAGAATTTTACAAGTTATTTTTAATAAATTTGAATGTTATCTTTATTCTAACTCTGGACTGATCATTTGAGCAGTGTTGGAAATCCTTTGTACTGTAGGAATGACCATTGCGTACCTCTGTCAATCATACAGAAATCATATAATTTTCCATGATATTACTTACATCAAACTATATTTACAATAAATAAACGGTAAACTTCATGAATCTTTTGGTCAATCTAACTTCAACTGTAAAACAGCTGCAAACCTTAAACTAGATGAGTTGTAATAAATACTATTAATCACTTAAATTGCTTTCAACAAAAATAATTATTTATAGTATTTAATCAATATAGAATAATTATAACTTTGAAAACTGTTCAATAATATTTAAAAAAAGAAATAACCTTTCCTGTATTATTTTTATTCTATTTTTTTTAAAAATCTATATAACTTCTTTATGATTTAGCTCAGCGCTTTTCAAACTTCCAATATTCAATAATTATTTTTATCACCCACCAAAATATAAAAATGTATTTAAATCAATAATAATATACGTTTACGTTAAAGCTACACAATACGACTTTAACCTCTTAATTGCCACCGGCGTGTATAAACAAACATCTCACGCTCAGCCAGTGCGTTAATTGCCCTGGACGTATATATACGTTTTTCCGATCTTTTCTGTGCACTGTTATCCATAAAACTATTCTGAAGGCTTTGGAATGAAATAAAAAGTATCTTTACAGTGTTTGCGACAGATTTAATTATTTCAGGGGATTTGTTCTTATTTATTCCTTTTCTACTCCTCCCTCCTTAAGGCGATAACGTACCATCTATAAAAATTTTTTTTATTTTTAATATTTGATATTTTTTTTAATTCTATTTTGTAAAGGTTTATTTGTAATAATAATTCCGTACAAAATTTTTTTTAATTTGTTGCAAAATGTTTCTAAAATCTAAATTTTTTGAACTTTTTTAAACATTTTTTAAAATCCTAAGGCTTTTTTAAATATGTCTCTTTTCTTTCAAAGATTTTTTCCAAGTACCTTATAATATACTACATAAAACTGTGCATGGGTTTTTTTCTGCTTTTTATTATTTATTTTATAGTTAAACCTCCAAAAAATCTCAAAAAAATCCATTAATTTTGATTATGAAATTTTTTAGAAAAGGGACTAAACATGTTAGAGCTAATTCCATGCACAGTTTTACAAAACATACATTTCAGAATATATATAAAAATTTCAAACCCTTGCTTCAATTATCAAAACAGCCTTAGGGTTTTGAATAACAGTATATGAACAAAACTTCAACATGGAGAAATATGCTTTTGAAGTTTTCATATTCCATGAATAGCATCATATAATACTCTTCGAATAGTCTGAAACTTTTATGAAATGTGAATTAGCTTATTGAAAACTACTTACCATAAAAATTGCACAAATGTAGAACAATTAAACAGTATACTGCCGTAATGAATATATAGGAGAAAACGAATGAAAGTTTAATTTTCATAAAACTTTATCTTAATAATTATTAAAAAAAATTAATACACACAATTAGAGCTAATTCCATACTCAGAGCTAATGCACAACATATACGAAAGATATTTATGCCTTTATTTATTTTTTTTTATTCCCGTGATTTTAAAAGTCTTCGCATGTTAAATATTGTACACGAAAAAAGCAAAATCAAATAACAATTTAAGTAAAATGTATCAAAATCTAAGAGCTGTATATGTGTATTTGTTTAAATAAATATATCTTAAAATATTTTAATAATAAAAGTGTTGAATTTCGCACACATGGGATACATATGTATATCACCAAAAACAAATATATAAAAATGGAAGAGTTTTTCTAATTTTGCGAATTAGATTTTTAATTATCTGAGTTATCAAAATGAGATTTAGAATTTGTGTTTTGTGAGAATCTTTTTTGAAGTTTTAATTTCATCATAATATCATAAAAAACGCACAACTTTTAAATCTTGGCCAAATTCATTTGCTTTCAATAAATAATTCACAAACCAGAATTTTGCATGAATTGCACAATTCTTTCCTGAAATGATTTGTTACTGCATATATAATGCCAGTCTCACTAACGCACGTTTGAAAAATAATCATTTCATTTTTATCAGGCTTTTTTCAAATAGATAATCTGAAATGTGGCCGTGGTAGTTACTGTCCAGCATCAAATATTGCTCCATAACTTGATTAAAAGTGTAGGTAAAGCTTTGCAATATTTTGCAGGCATATTTATAAAGATTTGGGTATCAAATAAGTCAATAAAAAATTTTCGACAGGTTGATGTGATTTTATGGTACCATATCCTTAATACACCCCCTTACACTCGCTTACGTGTTAAAAAACGGTGGGGGATCAGAAGCGAATTGCGTAATTTTTAATTGGCATTTGGGGGATTAATTATGAACCAAACAAAGTATCAAGATAAGTGTTAATTTTTGTATATCACAATACCTAGGGGTCACTGGTAATTATTACACTTGTTCTTAACTTATTAGTTAACTTAGCATTCTTAACTTAAATCTTAAATTAGTCAAATGCACTGGCAGTACTGATATATTTATAAGCATATTCTATTGGTGTAAATGCGTATTTTATTTTTTATTTTGTCAGAATATATATGTTATTTGTTTATTTTGAGTAAATTAATAATTTTTAAATAATCTTTTGTTTTCGACTTCCAATATACTCGCGCCCCCTTGGTAGGGTAATCAAGGCCCCTAGGGGGCACGTACCACATTTTGGAAAACGCTGATTTAGCTATGACCACAAATGTACTTCAGTGGAATAAAGTGATTGATTTATGAAGAAAGTCACAATTATTTGATCAAGATATGAAAACATACCCATTCCTCGAAATTTTAAAACATCACTACAAAGAGCAGAAATCAATCATATCAAAGTGAAGGAAGAGAATAATAAATTATAATTGATTCTTTCCTTTTTATACCTCGTAATTAAATTTCTTTTTTTTTTTAAAAAAATAAAAAGAATGCAAATTTAATTGAAATGGAATTGATTAATTTTTCTTGCACACAGAATAAAGAGATTAATAAAAAAGGAAAAAACTAATTGATCATGTTATTTGCCTGTTTCAAATATCATGCAGTAATCGTAAAACCATTTGAAAGCTTAAGCAGAATTAATAATTGAATATATTTTTATGGAGAATAAAATAATTTTCGGTGAAAAAATATTTTTATTTCCTTTGTATTTTATCCAGATGATTTAAGGTATGTGACTACCTTCAGATCACATTTTTTTAAATATATGAATTTTCGACTATGTAAATACTTTTTGTTTGAAGGTGGGCATGAAACAAAAAATTCAAATACAATTTCCACAAAATTGAAAATAATTTTGGATATATTGGGAGTTCTGCGTGATTTTTTAGTGAAAAAAATTGCAGTTACCGTTAAACCTTGTATTGAAAATTTTAAATTAATATATACGATTAATCCTAATTTAGTACATAAATAACATAATTACCTGTGTTTAGATCTATGACATTTTAATTCTTTTGAAAGTTTTTTGAAGTACGTGAACTTTTATTTAAGAACGCAATTTTTTAACAAACAACTGTTATTTTTTATAAAAAAAAGTGCAAATAAAATACATAAATAAAAAAAAAAAAAAAAATATAAACAGAGATTAGATTATATTCTTTAATGCAGAAAAAAAAACTAAATGAAACATTTTCTGAAAATTTCGATTCAATTTGTTAAGAAGAAATCCCTGTGTTGAGAACTTAATCCGTGAAGCAAAAAGTTGAAAAAACATAGTTTCTCAGAAAATGCATTTAATGATTTTAATAGGATAAGAAAAACTTTCCACTAATTGTTCCTACTAATCTTTAAGCTCACCATATTTATAGCTCGGGCTCTCTTTAGTTTCATATTTAACTAATTTGAACTTTTTTTCCCCTTTTGATGTTTTCTGGAGAACTTTATAGGCTATAGTAATTGTTGTTTTTAGTGAAATTTGGATGAAAAATTGCAGTTACGATCTACTACACAAAATTCTAATAAATGAATTCAAATAATATTTATACAATACATAAATAACATCTTTATATGTTTTACGAATTAAAATATTTGTAATATTTTTGAAAGTTTTTTAAATATGTCAAATTTGATGCAAAAGCTCGATTTTTTTAAAACGATTAATAATTTTTTGTCATGAGGAAGCAATAGATTAGATTTTGATTAAGGACACAGAGAAAACTAAATAAAACATATTCTGAATATTTCAATTAAATATCTTTAAAATATTTTGTGTAGGAATCTACGTCCGGTTTTTCAAACCCCATTTCCGGTTTACTAATTATGCTATAACTTGTTTCTAAATATCGTAGAAACAAAAATAGAAATTGTTTTTGGAATCTTAAATGTACGGACTGTAAAACAAAAACGTAAAAGAAATTTCGAAAATGTTCACTAAAACGGCGAATTTTGGATAGTCCCATACCGTAAAATCCGTAAAGAACCTTTAGTGAAACAAGTACAGTCAACGTTTTACACATTTCGAATTGAAAATAGAAAATCAAAACATATATAGTAATAATTTCGATAAAAGAAATGACGTTCAATTTCACAAATTCTAAATTCCAAAATGGATTAGTGATATTTACATTTCATTTTATAGATATATAATCCTACATTACGTTTAAAACGAAATAGCCACCTAATATAGCACCAAAAACTAAAATGAATAATTATAAAAACATTTACAAATGCTGTACTGAGCCTAATTGCTTTAACAATAGCTCTTTATAATTATGTTTATAAATATAATATGTAAAAACAGTGCATATGATGTTTTTTGCATAACTTTCTCTTTGTCATATTAGGATATTTTTTCTTTATCCAACGTTTTAAGTTTTTCTATCCTTTTTTTCTCTTTTAGTTTTCATTAATATCTAGCATAACAGTCGTGTTACGTAAATCAGGCTATTTATAAAAATAGTGCCCTATTTTCAAAGCTTTATTTAACTTGCAATGTATGCATGTATGTAATTTGTTCGGGTGGGAATCTTGAAACTCAATTTTAAAGTTGATATCTTCAATCGATTGAGCTGAAATTTTTGTATACACGTTTAGCTTGGATGATAATGCATATTTGAACAATTTATATTCCGATATTGCAAATAGGTAAAAAAGATATTAACTGAAAACCTTAAAAGACATAATTGTTTGACACCTGTGCTCGGTTTATTCCGCTATGCTAGGCGACGCAAAAATGATAAATCAAGAGGGGATTCTTTTTTTTTTTTTAGTTTTGACGTTTTTAAAACAGCGATCTAATGATTTCATGAAACTCAGACAAAAAAATAATTACAGAATTGGAAAGATCATTTATTTTGCCATGATACGGTACAATTTCTTTTACAAAAACAATAATATTTGTATTTTTTTACGATTTTTTTTTAAATGATTCAAAATCAATACGTTTTATAAAAATGATGTTTAAATTGTTGCCCATGATTTTTTTTCGCTTAAGTGAATCGACTTTCCGTACTAAAACAACTAATACTTTACTCTTTTAGAATGAGTCATTTAAAAAAATAAAGTGTCAAAAACTTTCTTTTACGATTTTTCAAAAAAATAATAAAATTTTTAATCAAACATTTAATAACTTCGTCATTTATGCAGATAATATCAACGAAACTTTTTTTCGTCTGTAGAACAATATTACCCAATATCGGTAAAAAGATTGAAAAAATTGCTTAAAAATTACGGACTTAAAAATGTTTTCTGTGTTTTTCGTCAAATGCATCTTTTTGCAGAATTAATTTAGCTACTGTTGAAAATTAACCGGCAAACGGCCTTGCAATAATGATGCCCTGAATGAGATACACAGATTGAGAAAATTGTCCAACGATAACTAAAAAGTAAAAGATAAATTAAAAGTAAAAAAACTTTTTTAAGAACAAGCTTTTATTTAAACGCGCTAAAAGAATAAAAAACTTTTCTTCTAAAAATTTTTTTACTATCAACTTAAAGCGTCATTACTCAATTTATATGATATAAAAACTTGTCGCGAGATTTACCTGGGTATTTAAACAAGTAAATTAAAATACTTGATCTCATTGATTTTAATTTTTAAAGATTTCAAACTAAGTAAATACGAGTACTTAAATCTTTTGACGAGCTTTTTATATCATATAAATTGTGTAATGACGTTATAAGTTAATTAGTAAAAAAAGTTTTAAAGGAAAAACTTTCTTTTATTCTTTTTAGTGCGTTTAAATAAAAGCTTGTTTTTAAAAAAGTTTTTTTTTTTAACTTTTAATTTATTAGTATTGAGCTGTGCATTTCTCCGAAACGTTGGTAGTTACATTATTTTAGTACATTGCTTAATGTTGGTTGATTTGGTGATTATTATCATGCTTTTATTTTGATTTACTATTTATTTATATTTTTGATTAATTGAAACTGTTGTTCTGTCGAAATTTTTCTATACAGTACGAAGACAGGTTCGATTTATAAGACTTAAGGTATCCGACTGGTTACGACAATTTTTTTTTAAAAAAAGAGATATGAGGATTTTTTTCGTTATTTTTAGATTTGTTTAGTGCATTTTAAGAAAACTGTGCTAAAATTAAGAAGAGAAAAAGAAATTATTACAACTAAAATGGGAAAAAATAAGTAAAAATTGACAAAAAATAGCATATACGCGGCGCATTCTGCACTAAAAGTTTATGAACAAATTTTCAATTTTTTCAATCTAATGTGTTGCTATATTATTCAATTTTGAAATGACCTTCAGGATAAGAGATATTTTTATTTTTACAAAAACTACTGCACTTTTTCTCGGTTACTATATGAAAATGCTTAAAAAGACAGTGATTATATTCACATAAGGAACTGTAAATTTTGTAATAAAACAGTGGTTGATAAATCTGAAGGTTAAAACGATTCTACTATTATACATAACTTACAGAAAAAAATTCAGTTAATTATGTTCAAAACTTTTTTAGCAATCGCTGACCCCGTTTGATTATTTTCAAAAAATCACATTTCGAGTAAAACGCGTTTTAAAGTATGACATCTTGCTTAAAGTAATGGCATCTGCTTTTACTAAATCACTTGTAGTTTTTGTTCTAGTAAAGGGAAAATGATAGACTTGGTATTTTTATGAAGTTAATAAGATGGCCCATAAAATAAAATCATAAAAAAATTTGTCAATTTTTGGCAAAATTCACAGTTTTAGGGTAGTCGGATACCTTAATTAAACCTGCATTATAATCCTAGATTAGAAATTGATCTGGAGAACATAATAAAACCTTTGCAGTTTTGTCTAATTCAAGGGTGTCAAACTCAAAGGCTAACTTGGGCCGAACAAGCAAGTTTTAATTAGGTGGCCCGCAAAAAAATCAATATTTTTTAGAAACGTAGGTTTATTTGGATTAATGCATTATACTGAACATATATAACAGAATTACTAAAGTTCAATGTTTATGTCCTGACACTGTACATCGCTTTTCTGTTACAATCTTTCGTTTTTCGAGAGAAATTTTGTTCACAGTGATTACTCTCAAAACTGACACAAGATTGATACCATTTCTAACAGAAGACTTATTTCCTTTTTATAACTGAAAACAAGTATATAATATTTAAAAAAATTAAGTCAATTCCTACTTAGATCAACAAAAGAAATTTATATATGTATTTTAGTTACCTTTTATTAAATATTTACAATTAATATAAATATGTATATACATATGACAGAATCACAACATTAAGTGTTAATTAACTTTTATTAATTATCATTTAAGTATCGCTTTGTGATCCAAAACAATCGTGTATTTAAAAGTTCAGTTCAACTGTTCAGCTTTGAAACCGGGAGATAAAAAAAAATCTTTTAAAATTTTGACCCAAGTCGCTAAAAATGAAGCCAACATGGCTGTACCTGTAATTCCTTACATAATTAATTTCACTCAATAATTTTAATTATTTATAATTAAATCATCGTATTGTTACCCAAAGCAATAGTGTGTAGAAAATTTGAGCTCAAATGAGCGCTTTAAAATGTGAGAAAAAAAATATTTTCAAGTTTTCATCCATGTTGCCAAAATGGTCACTAAGCCTAAAAAAAGGATGCCAACGTGGCTGTATTTGTAAATCTTTGAATAATTAGTTTTTTTTAAAATTAATTTTTATTTATTATAATTAAATTACTTTTTATCATCCAAAATAAGCGTGTATATAAAATTTCAGATCAATTGAGTGCTTTAAAATGCATTTTATTAACGAGTGAAAATTTGAACAAGATAAATATAGAGAGAGATTGAGCAAATAGTAGGAATTGAATAACTGCTTGCACGAAGATAAGTACTTCCAAACATGGAAATAATTTCATTTTTGAATTTTTGAGTATTTTCAGACCTTTTTTGTAATAAATTTGTAAATTTCAAACACGCCCATTTCAATGAATTTTTCCTTGAAAATAAATGTGTCGCATTGAATCTCGATGACCTTCATTTGCATATGACAAGGGATTGAGTCTCTATTTATTGAGAAAATAGGGGAAAAAACAAAATTTGTCTTCCGAAAAAATTCAAATTGTTTAATTTTCTGTTACGTGCACCAATTCGCACAAAACTAAAGTTTGAGACTTAAGCCCTATATTATTAGACTTTGACTAAAATTTATAAACATCTGTAGATTTAAGCAACATACTGTTAAATATCTTATAGGACATTTTATAATTTAAGCAATATTTTCAGTTTTTCGTTCTACAACAAATTACTATTAATTATTTAACATTTGACCATTTAACCAACTTTTCTTACGGTATTTTATTCGTATTTTTTAAAAATAGTTTCAACATTTTTCATCTGTCAAAAGGATTGTAAAATAACTTTTGACGTACAATGCTGTTTGCAAAAAATGCAGCACCATGAAGGAATCATCAGAATTAAATGAACTTTGCAGCAAATATCAATTATAGGATGTTACATAAAATATTAAGGGTTCAAAAACACCGCGCTTGCGTGGCGCACGCAGCGCCCTCTGAGCTACTGCTGAAAGCGTATAAATAGAGGGCAGTAGCAGGATGTCAAAATAGTTTTTGATTAATTGTTAAGGGCAAACGTTTAGTGAGACCTAAGTATGTTTCCACGACGAAATCAGGATAAATTCCTGCAACATACGGAGTTTGAATGAAGGGTAGGGGGATTATCGGCCATCGAGAAAAAGGATTTTCCTATCGCGCAATAGGAGTTCGTGTGCAGCGGAACAGTTCCCCAGTAATGTGAGTTTGGAAGCAGTAAACAGACGAGCACTGAACAACTCGAAAAACTGGCAGTAGACGATGGAATGTGAAGTCAACATGTGATGATCGACACCTGCTCCACATGGAGGTGAATGACCGTACAGCCTCCACCAGGCAGTTGGCAGCACATTGGTCTACTGCTACAGATGTACTTATGTTGGCTTCGTCAATTCGACGACGTCGGCTGCACCGTGGATTGCATGCAAGGGTGCCTTTAAACAGGATCCCCCTCACGGCAAACCATCGCCGGCTGCGTCTGAAATGGGCTCATGAACACAGAGCCTGGCAAGCTATTTGGCTCTAAGTTGTCTTTTCAGATCAATCACATTTCAATTTGTGGGACCATGATGGCCGCATTCGTGTTAGACACTATGCCGGTGAACGCTGCCTTTCAGAGTGTGTTTTTGAACTACATAGTTGTCTAATACCCGGAGTTATGGTTTTAAGGTGCGATATTGTTTCATGGACGATCCAATTTGCTACGAATTGAGGGTAATCTCAATAGCAACAGGTACATCCGTGAAGTGCTGCAGCCCGAAGTCGTTTCCTTCCTTCAAGGCATCCCTGGAGCTATTTTTCAGCAGGATAATGTACGCCCACATGTTTCAAAGACTGTCCGAGACTTCTGTTCAGCCCAACACATGCAACTTCTTCTTTGGCCTGCTTATTCTCCGGATATGTCGATTATTGAGCATGTGTGGGATTTGGTTGGTCGGCGTCTCACTCGTGTTCCACGTCCTGTAGCTTCAAAAGACGAACTTTTGTGCGCATACAAGCAATATGGAATTTTCTTCCACAAGTAGACATTCAAAATCTGTTTGATTCCATGCCACGTCATATGACAACACTTATTGCAGCGCGTGGTGACTACACCAAATACTGATTTCGGGCACTTAATATTGAGTGATTAATATTGAGTGATTAATTCGGGTGATTAGTATTGTTATCTTCTCGAAAATGTCGTCTGTTATTTGTAAAAATACAAGTTGTTTGTGCATTAAATTTCATTTAATTTTGATGATTTCTTCATGATATTGCATTTTTTACAAACAGCAGTATATTTTAGATATTATTTTTGCTTAAGTACCTTATGAACTTGATTGTGTTTTATTTTAATAAATCTACACATTTTGTTTAATAATAGCTAAAAAAGAGTGTAATTTACAATGCGTTTAGGGAAGTCTACCTGTCTTATTTTTATTCTGCGAAGGTTTGCTGGTTTGTTATTATATTATATATTATTGTTTGCTGATATATTTTCTGGTCCGCAAAAATGTGCCTTGTGGGTCGCGACTCCTCGTCTAATTCCTCGTCTAATTTGTTCTTTTTTGTTTCCTTACTTTCTCGATTTTATTAATCGCGATTTTTACTTTGTGATATTCGTGCAAACTGCATTCTTTTATATTGAAATATATGCGTATTCATTAGGGTGGGCTGAAAATCCCCCACCCCCTTTTATTGCTATATCCTAAAAAGTTGTCTTTGGTCTAGCTCAGGAATCGTAAAAATTTCGAGTGATAAAAACCGAATTGTCAGTGAAACAAGGTAACGAAGGTGTCAGAAAGCCAATTATGGAGTCTCACATTTGTTTTTGAGCACTTGTGTTTTTGAAACTTATTTATAAAGAACATCTCCCAAATCTGAAAGAATTAACTTACTTTCTTAACCCTGCAAACTTTCTTTTGTCTATCATAAAACTTACATATCATAATAAAATGAACTCAAGACGTTTTGTTTGTTAAAGTTAATTTGTCTAGAAAGAGTTAAAATTCTCACGGTAGAAAGTTTATACGAACACTCTTTGAAGTACAACATTTAATAAGTAGATGCTTTTAATGGTAAGTTTCAAAAACACGTGTCCAAAAAAAAAAAATGCGAGCGTATACACACGTATTTCGAAGGACGCCACTTTCTTCCAGTCGTGATTGGATCAAGACTGCCATACATAAATTTTACACGTAGTAAAACATTTTCAATTCCTTTAAAACACTTCATTAAAAACACACACTAAGAAGTAACCATAATTTAATCCTTCTTGATCCTCCCGGTCAAGATTCGGGTGCGCCTATATATATTTAGATATTCTTAGGGCATGAAAATAGTAATCAGTGCTAGATTTTGTTTATTTAGAACCTTGAACAGCGAACTCTGCTTTGTTTTTATATCAATGTAATGAGTGGAAAATAGTTATGTTATGTTATTATTTGTTAAAATGCTTCACTTGTTTTTTTCTATTTCATTCTTGAAGGAAAAAAATATATGAATATATAAAACTAATTACTGGGAGAACATCAAGTGCTATTGTTTTTTTACCGCAGCATGTGTTTTAGGCAATAATTTCATCGCTGCCCACATAATCCAAAAAATTAAACGATTTCTCAGTTTAAAAATGCAATTTATAATTTTAACCCATAAATATAAATGAAAATTACGGGGAAGCGATTTTTAGCAGTATATAAATGAAGGCCTTAAAAGTTTATACAAAGAGACGCGTTCATCCGTCCCTTAGCCTAGCTAAATAAAAATAGTTTTTAGTTTTATTTTTGGGCTCCCATATATCTTAAGCTTCAGATTTAGAGCAATAGGATTACGATATTGGTAATGTATTTTAAATAATTATGAAAAATTAAGGCAAAGTATATAATTATAAAAAAATTGGTAAAAATTAGCGAATTTTTCAATTTAAAATTTTAAGTTGGATGTGCGAGTGGAAGATAAGAATTCATATTTAAATCATTTTTCTTCTTTTAACTGAAATAAGCAAAAGGTGACTTTTCTAGGGTATAGCAATCAAAAAAGTAAAAAATAGCTCAATCCAATATTTATATGCGTGCTTGTATTTCTGTACGTATATGTGTGTGCGTATGTGTTTGTTAGTACTTGCGTTTATGTATGCATATTAGATTTTATCGGTATGATTCGCAATCTAATCATTCACTCATCACAATTTTAAAGATTTTAATGTTTAAATTGATATTTGCATGTGCTTTTGCGCCTTAGCGGTGTATTATTTTTTCAATGTATTTTCTATTGAATTTTTCGAGAACTGTATCTTAAAGACTCATGATGCAACATTCAAACAAAAACATTAAATTTGTGATCAATTTATAATAGAAGTCTTCTCATAATTCGCGTCTACCGTAGTTAAATCTTCTATTGCTCTTAATTGGAACATCTCATCTTGTTTTAATATTTGAATTGTTTCTGTTAATAATTAGTGTGCTGAATAAATAGTTGAAAAGTATTATGGTGAGTCATTCTTCACACTTCCTCTTACACCTCTAGCCGGGTTCGAAAGTAGGTCCCGTATGTTACAAATTATACATTAATAACTATAAATTTAAACACGAAATGAAGAAATTCTCCTTCATATAAGAGCAATTTCGTTTATTCACCCGAAAACCTTTAAAAAGTAAAAGTATTTTGGGTTAGAAATAAAAAAAAAATAATCCGTTCTGCGAGGCATGCGTTTCTACATTTCATCCATCTTCATTTGTGGCCGCTGTAAATAGGTGGTCATAATAACATACTCGTGGCCGCGGTAAACTTATGGTCAAAATCCCAAACTTGAGACCGTCGTGTTATTATTTCAAGCTGAATGCCACTGAAGACACATCTGATTCACGTTCAATCTGTCAAGGCTCGAAAGTCATCTTGTTGGTGTGGTGTGAAAGTTAGGAGAGGGGTGCTTCTCCTAAATGCTGATAAAAAATGTAATTGTGCAACTTAATTTTGAGGATAAATTAATATCAAGTCATGAAATGTCATTTAAAATTTTGACCTATATCTAAAGAATATGTATCGTAATTTTTATGCAGTGTTACTTATATAAATTATCCGATAACTTTTTTATAAAAAAAATGAGATATGGGGATTTTTTTTCTGTTGTTTTTAGATTTTTCTGGCACATTTTAAGAAAAAATATACTAACATTAAAAAAAGAAGAATATGTGTTGCTATGTTGTTCATTTTTGAATTGACCTTCAGGATAAGAGATATTTTAAATTTTAATAAAATGAGAAAAAATTGGAAAAAACTTACAAAAAAAAAACATAAATGCGGCCCATTTTATACCAAAAGTTTATGAACAAATTTTAAATTTTTCCATTATGATGTGTTTTGCTATGTTCTTCATTTTTAAATGACCTTCAGCATAAGAGATATTTTAATTTTTAAAAAAACTAGAGCAAAAAATCTTAGTTATTTTATGAAAATGCTTAAAAAAATAGTGATTATATTCAGTAAGATTGTAAGTGATTATAAGAGACTGTAAATTTTATAATAAACAGTGATTGATAAATCTCGAAGTTAAACCACTTCTAATATTATGCAGAACATACACAAAAAATTTTGGTTAATTATCCTCAAAACTTTTTTAGCAATCGCTCTCTCTCTCTCTCTCTCTCTGGCCTCGTTTCAGGAATTAAAAAATAAACGCATTTCGTGTAAAACGCGTTTTAAAGTATGACATCTTGCTTAAAGTAGTGGCATCTCCTTTTTCTAAAACGCTTGTAGTTTTTGTTCTATTGAACGGAAAATAATAAACTTGGTATTTTAATAAAGCTAATAAGATGGCGTGTAAAATAAAATCATAAAAAAAATGTCAATTTTTGGCAAAATTCACAATTTTAGGGTAGTCTGATAGCTTAAAAAAACAACCTCTGAATATCAAAAATCGTGAGGTTGATAAGGCAATTAGTCCCTAATGACTATTTTCATTAAAAATGCATTTACTTAAAATCTTAGTTGAAATTTGTTGTTTTTAGATCAATGCAATTTAAGCGGAATTGACACTACAAAGCGAATATAAGCAGCTTTTCTATAAACAATTTTTCAGATTTATAGCATGGAAATATTTTTGTCATTTGTCCCAGCATTCAGATTTATTTTGAGATTAAGAAGCATAAAGAATAGAAAATAGATTTAAAAGGCTATTTGTTATAAAATTCATTTTGGCCAAATGAAACTTTAATATCATGATCGAGTTTAAAATCTAATTTTTAAAGACCATTTGAGTATTAAGAAAAAGTAAAACTTTATACATGAAATCGAAATAATATATTTGTATAGTAAGATATCATTTTAAAAGCATTGATTTAAACCAGTAATGCAATTTTTTTTGTTTGAGTATAGAAACCAAGATTTTTAACCGCTACAAGTTTTGCATTTCTTTATTTTTCTTCTTAAAGTATCATCTGACTACTTGCGACATTTTTTTTTTTTAAAATTGAAGATATGGAAATATTTTTTGTATAGTTTTTTGATTATTTTAGTACATTTTAAGAAAAAAATGCTAAAATTAAGAAGATAAAAAGAAATTATGATTACTAAAATAGGAAAAAATGGGTAAAAATTTAGAAAATATAACATAAACGTGGCCCATTCTGTACCAAGCGTTTATCAACAAGTTTTCAATTTTTTCATTCTGATGCGTTGCTACGTTATTCATTTTTGAAATGACCTTCAGGATAAGAGGTATTTTAATTTTTTACAAAATTTAGAGCATTTTATCTTAGTTTTATGAAATTGCTTAAGAAATCAGTGTTTATATTTACATAAGGGACTGTAAATTTTGTAATAAAAAAACAGTGATTGATAAATCTGAAGGTTAAGACACTTCTACTATAACTCAAAACATACACAAACACAATTTCAAGTAATTATTTTCAAAACTGTTTGAGCAACCGCTGTTCCCGTTTGAGCATTTAAAAAAACACCCACATTTCGAGTAAACGCTTTTAAAAGTATGACATCTTACTTAAAGTAATGGCATATGATTTTACTAAAACGCTTGCAGTTTTTGTTCTAGTGAACAGAAAAAAATAAACTTGGTATTTTCATAAAGCTAATAAGATGGTTTATGAAATAAATCATAAAAATGTGTAAATTTTTGGCAAAATTCACAATTTTACGGTAGTCGGATACCTTAAAATTGTTCCACATAACAGTTCTTGTTCCACATAAATTCATGAGAATAAATTTCTCATTTTTTCATTTACAAGCTATTATATATCCATAAGAATATTAAACGTGGATTTTTTTTGTAATCCTAATCAATTGCTGTCAATTTTGTATATTTTGACACTTAAGCCTAAGAATCTAGTTGGATCAATGAACCATGGAGGTGAAAGAGTTATTACGTAGGATGCAAATTGGCCTCAAAATTCAGTAATTTGGTATTTTTATGGTATTGAGAATCATGAGTTGTATTTAAATATTTTAAAGATAAATTTTAAATTATCTGCTTAAAATTTGGATTTTTTTTAATGAATTTACTTGCAAAACTCCCATGCTCCACATTGCATAACACGAGGCTTACAGACGTAAGTGGTAACAACATTACAAAACAATAATAATAACAAAAAAAACCAGGATATTTCATTTTTTGACAGGATAATGACGCTAAGCGTACTACTCTCAATGTACGCAGCTGGTGTCTCTATAACTGTCCGAAAATTCTGAAAACATCTCCTCAATCAGTTTATTTATCCCAGTAGAACATATTTTATTTTAAAAAAAGGAAAAACAAGCCACATATATAAACACATGAAGTGAAGTAAAATCATTAATCACAGAAGCATTGAGAAATCACTAATCATTCACAGCGACACAGAAATTACAAAAAAAAAAAACCGATTAAATCTATACCAAGACGTTTAAAAGTTGTTGTGAAATAATCCACTAAAATATATCCTACTAAGTACTAAATTAAGAAAAAGATATACAATATTTAAAGCTATGTTGAGATTTTTGTTAAATGTACGAAGACTTCAGTGGCGTAATTTTTAAGTAGCTTTTTGATTATTAATTTTTAAAAATAATAGTTGCACTATTTTAAAAAATTAATTATCTCATTCCATTAAGAACACAAGTTGCAGATAACATAAAAAAAATACAATTCCAATATATTAATTTTTATAAGTCGAAAACATTACATTTTATAGGAAATTGCAAGTGTACGAACACTTTTGTGGTTCAACGTACCCAATATAGGAATGATAAGAATAATTAAAAAAGAAAATGCGCGTTTCCGTGAGCCTGAATCTAATACTTATGTTAGAGAACTACAGAGTGTACACTTCATCAAATTACAAATTACTTATGACAAATACTGATATGCCAGGTATTAATAATTCTGCATATCAAATTAAACCATATCATCAAAGCATATAAGCCTGTATTATTTCTACATCATTAAAATATGGAACTTACTAGCTTAAATAGTGTTTTTCATATTTCGTGTCAAGAAAAATTGCCTTTTTTATCAGCAAATTTTTTTCTCACAGTTTTTAAACGTGAATATTCCTAGGTTATCTTTATTTTGATGCATTTTTATTCACAGTCATATCTTAATATTATTTAAATTCGCATGCTAGTTTACATCAGTATATCTACTGTAAAATCCAATTCATGTTCATGAAAATTATTTTACTTAAATACGAAAAGAAGTGTTATAAAACCGCGTGAGTAGGTAATCAAGTCATAAATCATCCAAGACATTGTCAATGGTCTTTGTAAAATTGACTAGAAATCATTCAAAGCTAAAAATACTTCTGGTTACCCTTTTCTATTATTAATTTATCTTAATATCTTCAAAATAAGAGAAAAAATTACAATAGTCAATTTCCCCATTTTTTTTTTTTCTCTTTAAGATTACAGTTATGATATTATTTTTAAGAAGTAAAGAAAAAAATTGTTTTGATGCCAATCTGTTGTTGATGTAATCCTATGATGGATTCAGAAAGATAACATGAGATTTTGATTACAAAGCCATTTATTTACTTCGAATATTCATCAAGTTGTATTTGAAAATATACTCGTACACAAAGAAAAAAGTCATACATATCATTTTCCGGAGTTATTCACCTTTTGGAAACTCTTAAAGCATCTAAATATATAAATATATAATCCTTATTTTAAATGTCTTTAAACTTATAATAGAACAGCATAAGCTTAATTTTTTTTTGTCAGAGGATTATTTTTACATTTTAGAAAATGCTGCTTTTTACTTTCCTTTCACCTTCTCTCTCACTGGATATCTCTTTTCTTCATTTTTGTTACAAAATAAAAATCATATTAGCCCAGTAACTGATTGGTAGTGCTTCCACGGCACAAGTCCAGGGTTCAAACTTAGGGCTGGGCAAGATCGCGACACAGCCTTCCATCCCTTCAGTGGGCCGATAAATTAGTACCAGGCTTGCTTTGGAACTTAACAATGGAGCTTTTGCGTCAGATTGGCCCCCTGGCCAAAACATCTGCTCATGCAACTCAGCCCTCAAGATCACATATACTGAGATTTGCACAGCAGGCCTTGGCTCTCATGGGCTGTTGCGCCAATGAGTTTAGTTTATAATAATCATGGATAAGCTTTTGGTGAGTGAGTGATTTTGGGGTTTACTGGCGCAAGAGCCGATTTCGGCTATACTGCGCCAAACATTTGTTTTAATATCTGTGGTCTAGACGGGAAGAGAAAGAAAGAATGAATTGAATGACAAGAAAGAGGGTCGAAAATAGAGAAGGATCACTCGGGTACCCCGGGTTCGTGAAGCCCGTGTTTACCAAAGACAGTAAACCCCGTGGGAAAAGGAAAAGATCTCTAGGGCACCTCGGGATTGTGACACCCGTACTCACCTAAAGAAGAGATAAGCTTTTGGTTCTAAAAACATGAATAATTTGCATATTTTAAACTCTTTTATTATGACCGACAAATATATCCATCTCGCTCAACCCGTGCTTAAGTGCCCCGGACATATTTCGTCTTCTCGAAATACGATTCTTTTCTTTGTGCTACTATCATTAAAACTAATCCAAAGGCTTTGAAATGCAAAAAATTACCTTGATAGAGTTTGAGAAGAATTTACTTATTTCAGAGAAAAAATTTGCTTAATAGTGTATTTTCTTCCCCCTCCCTCCCCCTAATTCAGAGCATGCACACGCCTATGTAAAAAACGGTGACTCTGATGAGCAAATCATGTAACTTTTAATTGGCAGTTTTGGGATTAAGGAAATCTAAATTTTACGTAACTGGGAATTTTCATTTGAAAATTAATTTGATTGAAAAGCTGTTTATATATATATATATATTCCCCATTTAGAAGTAACTTTTTTATAGTAACTGTATTTATTCTCTACAACTTGAATATTTAATATTTGAGCGAATAAGTACTGTGACGGGGCTATTCGCGAGATTTCCGTACTAATACTCTTGGGAAATTTTTGGGGCTAGCTAGCATTTATACTATTTCACAGCCTTTTCAGGAAAAACACGAGATAGTTATATCTTAATTAATTCGACTATATAAAGCCTAGATTTTGTAAATGTAAAGGGAAAAGGTGTTGCCAAGCTCTCACGTAAGTAACGTCGGAGAATTACTTCACGAACTTAACGCGCGTTTAATAGATATAAATTATAAGAGTAAATTGTTGGATTGAAATTAAAGATAATAGATTCAGTACCGACCTGAGGTTTGCTAGTGATCGTCTCCTTGTCTATTTCTGGTAGTCTCGGAATTACTTTGAATAGAGTATTGGGATTAATCGACGTATTAGGGAATCCCTCCTAGGTTTCTTCTTATAATTAAACTTGCGATTGTGTGTTTAAGTGTTTGTCAGTCCTGAATAAATATATTTGTTATCATGGCATTTGTTGGTGATGATATGTTTCCTCCCACACTTATAGATGCGCT
>BMAO01013318.1:0-73705 GCA_019973975.1 Trichonephila clavata | reverse complement strand
TTTTCACCAAAACTTTGGGTAGTCACATATCTTAATGAAATTTACTTGAATCATAATAAGTCACATTGTTGATTTTTTGGGCACTTGCTTATAGGCAAATAATAATTTTAAGTATTCCTTTGCTACATTGGAATAGTTTTATTTTCATATTGAACTTTAAAATAGCTTGCATGTCTTGAAAAACGCAAGCCTACAAAATAAATTTTTGTTTCAATTAGTAATCTTTTTAAGAGACTAATTTCTTGTAGATTTTAAATAACTTTTCTAGCTTATTGGTAAACTTATGGATAATGTCTTAAAAGTTCTCATAAAGAAATTATTTCATTACATTTATTTTATGGTTCCTTTATTGTGACTATAGTGTTTTGTTTATTTGGATGAAAATAAATGAAGTATATATGTTACCGGCAAAGTATGAAATCTGGCATTCTATAGAATGCCTAGGCATTCTATACAATGCCTAAATCAAGCCGGCAATGTATGAAATGATTCCTATTTCACACATTGCCTAGGCATTCTATAGAATGCCTAATGAGAAACCGGCAAAGTATGAAATACATCTCAGATTCGTTTTGAATATTGTCATTTCGCAAGACATAAAACTTTAACATGTGTCTCAGGCTCAGAATTTGTTAGTTATACACTGCTGTTTTGTTCGGAAATGTCAAAATGCTCCATTTTACTTAAACTTGTTCAACAAAAAATTGGTTTTTCCTGTGCTGCCTGAAAATGGAGGAGCAAGCTATAGTGTTGGAGAAGGTGTCACGATCTACAGCAGGGGTCGGCAATCTGTGTCACATGTGGCACGCGGTACAATTCTCAGAGGCACTTTGCACTGCTAAAAAAATTTGTAAATTTTTCAATTGTTTGATTTTCAATATTCGTATAGTGTCCGGTTTCATATACTGCATGGATCGCTTTCGGTTATCCGAACGGTGTACGGTCCCAATTGATTCAAAAAAACGATGTTCTACTGCAAATTATAAAATCAAAACAATTTAAATATAAATAATCAACGTCACACTCTCAGCGGGCCACCGTAAAATTATCAAACGTTGACCGGTCCCGAAGATAAAAATGTTGGGAAGAAACTGTTATACAGTATTACGTCACGGATTCTTTTTTCCCCCAATGGGGCTACAGATTGTTATTTTTACCATTTTCAGACCTAATACATTCCCCAGGGACTGCTATCCCTTTTTAGTGTGGCACCATGTAGGCGATACCGATTGCCGCCGGTAATTTTGACTCCCGGTTTTCATCCCAGAGGGAGGTACCTGAGCTCTGAACTTGTTCTAATTTGCCAAGAGCAAAATTAAATTCCGAATTCTGGGGATGTGATAGAATTCTGAAAGAACTTTCAAACAAATACAAAAATGTTACATGTTATAATATTGAACTTGTACATCCACCTTTGTGAACCTTGCCAGAAAAAACAGAAAATTATTTAAAAAAAGGTATTGTAGTAAAAACTTTGATTTTGTTTCTGAGTGCCAATATATTGGCAATTGTAATGAGTGGGAAATAGGATGGTGTATATCGACTTAGAACTTCTGAAGGAATTCGAATACAAGTATATGCGAAATCACAATTTAGCAATATTTTTTTTCAGTAGCAATCTCATTTTGTCAGAATAACATTTGTACATTTAGGAATGTAAGTCAATGATATAATATCCTTATCAAGACCTTTTTTCATACTTTGCCTAAACAGATTTGGGCATTCTATAGAATGCCTAGGCGTTCTATACAATGCCTAGGCAAAGTATGTAATAAATCTCTTATTTCATACTTTGCCTAAAAACGTCCGGCATTGTATAGAATGCCTAGGCATTCTATAGAATGCCGGCATTTCATACTTTGCCGGTAACATATATATCAGATTCTTTATATTTAACCCAATATAAATATATTTTATGCTTTTACTCATTAAAGAAAGGTAGAGAAAAATTATGTTTTTACCATAAAATCTGGCATATCATGTATACCATCGTATTACATGCACTTATACTTTCAAGTAGCAATTTTTAATTTTTATGTTTATTTGCTGAAAATGTGCACCCCAATTTTCATGAAGAAACCTGAGATGTATGCGAGTCATGCTCTTAAAGTTTGAAAGTCATTTATTCTAAGCTTTAGTAAAAAATAGTATACATCTAGAAGTGCAACCCTTTAAGTTCATAAGGAATGCCATTTCTTTTAAATTTGATCTATGTAGAAATCTAATTTTTTTTGTCCTGTGCTCACATTTTTTAAAGCTCTTATTTTTATACCTGGTATATAACGTGCACGCATAAATTCAATCTTATTTTTTGTGTTAAAAGTGTGCACCATACACCAACCAGATTTTACGATACATATTACCACAACAATGCCAATGTTCAAGATAACGTGCCAAGTTGGTGCCCCTGATTTTGCATGTGTCGTATGCGCCAGATTGACTACCATGTGTTGTATTACATATAATTTCACCAATATGGTTGCAATATTATGAAAGTACCAAAAATTAATACAGCTTGGGTACAAAAACTCCTGTATGCAGGTATGTTGTACACAAGTGAAAAAACATAAATCTTGGTACTTACGTATTATCACAACCAATTGGTGACATTATATGAAACAAAGCACCTGTTTGCCAATTCAGCACGTTCAACACACAGGAACTCGGAGGGTACTTGTGTATTTTTGCGACAATCGCTGACTCTAAATAACTCGCTGAGTTAGCCACCCCGATTTCCTATGTGTGGTACACACTGAATTGGCTGCCAGGTGCTTCATTTCATATAATATCGCTAATAGGTTGCAATAAGACGCAATTACCAATCAGGGTTGCCAACTTGGTGTGTTATTATTAGATTTGGCATTTGTTGTGATAATACGTAATTTGTTCAGTCTGACGTATTTGAAGCACAATTAATTTAAATTATAGTTTTAAGAAACATGCTTTTTTATCAAACTAAAAAGTAAGAAATAAATCTTAATATAAGAATAAAATGATTAACTAGAAAATTAATGTCATCGTGGTAAAGGCGTGGGGTCCTCTGTACTACATTTTTACACTAACTCTGCATTTTGGAATAGAACTAGTAAGAAATTATAAAAATTGATATTGAGCACCCCACTCTTTTATATGCAGTTATTATTTTTCCAGTTTCAATTTTATTTTTTTCTGCTTTTTTCTTGGCATTTCTAAATACCTTTTGTTCTATTTCTTTAAATCCTGGCATTCATATTTTTCTAATTGGTTTTCTATAAAAAAAAGTACTTATGTTTTTGCTTCTTAATGTAATTCCTTTTTTGCCAGGAATAAGCCAATCTTTTAAATTATTGTCATGTTGAGTTCTTAGTGGGAGACCATCATCATTGATTGAATACTATTGGATGCCAAAATTTTTGCAGCGATTTCAAAACCACTTCTACAAGATGTTTAATGTGTAGTGTACTGATAGCAAATTAGTTCCTGTATATATTGTTCCAATGTGTGGTATTTTTTTAACTGTTGTTTTTATAAATGTGAAATTCAGGTAGACGTGCAATATTTATAAAAATTGTATTTTTTAAATCTTTTATCTTGTTTCTAAATTATGAATGCTTTATTTTTAATTTGCACTAATTTCATTTCTGCTTGTTAGTACAAATCTTGATTTTTAATGTTTCCACTCATAATTTGTTTTAAATTTTGATATAGCTCTGAATTTTTTTTATACATATTTTATGGATAAAATTAATCTATGAATTGCATACATTTTGCACTTTCTGCCAAAGACCATTGGTTTCGCATTGTAGCTTTGTCATTATGTTCTAAATACTCATACAGGCATAGCATATCACTACATGTGTTATGCTAAATTTTGTAGATAGTCATTTCGAAAACTATATAATTATGAACAACCTTTGTAAAAATTTTACTCTAATGAGAACTTTCAAAATTCCTTTCAGAACCAGCTATCTATAAATTCTGCAGTAAATAATTTAGATGACTCGCATATCCTAACATGTAATTTATTTGAAACAACACTGTTTGAAAGGCATTTTCACTCACATTTTGTAACTCAAAGACATGATTTGATAAAAAAATTAAAAAGTTGTTTATTTATGTACTTTTACACACTTTCCTATATTTACAATGTATATTACACTAAAACATAATCTGTTCTGCACAAATAAGGATGGAGTTGACTATAATATGGATTAGATAGTGTTTATAAAAAAAAAATTTCACTTATATTCTTGTTTATTTTTTATGTATATATGTATGTGTACAATTTCCAGAATAAATATTTCAGCAATATGATTTTGGTTTGTTTTATTTTTCTTGTTAACAGTGAATAATTGAAAAAAGGTATTGAAAATAAAATTCTGTACAGCAAGTAAAATTGCTAAATTATGATTCTATTGGTCCTTATGATGTTATTTTTTCTTCTGAATGGGTGCTGAAAACTTCTCTAAAAGCTCTTTCCATTAGGTTAAAAACTAAATGTGTTTTGTTAATGCAAAAATGTACTGTTAGAGTTGTTTTTACATTCTTCTAAGGACTAAAATTTTTAAGTATTTTAATTAAAAAAACATTAACTTAAAAACTATTATATTTGTTTTCTTTGGTGATAGGAAAGTGTAAAATCAGTTGCTTTAACAAAAAACGAGCTTAGTTGGTAATATAGCAATGCATTTTCTTTATTTCCATGTGGATAGGTTTCTATTTAAACAAAACAATTGATATAAAGAGTACTTACACACCTGGGCCTAATGAGTGTTACTTTAGTCAAAAGGTTTTTTTTCTTCAGGTTACATAATATGTAAAAAAGCTATTTCTTTCTGGCATTGTTTTGAAATTTTTACTTAGAAAAATCTGTTATTTATCATAATGTTTCCTAGATATTTCTAATAACTTATTATTGAAGGGCTGAATTTTTTTTAAATAAAAGTTAATTTTCTGCTTGTATATGATTTTAAGGAAACAATATAATGCTTCTAGAGAAACATAAATATAAATAATGAATCAAATTGCTTCTGGAACTAGTTCAAAATGCATACACATTTGTTAAACTATTACATCGAATTCATTTTTGCAGTTTTCAAAGATTTATATTTGCGGTAAAAGTTCGAAGACATGCAGTTTGTGATCAAATAATAGTTGCATTTTTTTTCTCGAAAAGTAATATTTTTGTCGATACTTGCTTATTGTCGCCACCGTATTGGCGACATTATATAAAACGAAGTACATGGTTGCTAATTCAGCGCGTAGGACACATGCGAAATCGTTACTGCCAATTTGGCGAGTTATCTTTAACTTAGGCACTTTCGCGATAATATGCGAGTACCTTTTTGTTACACACAATAAACGTAAAATGAATTTTGATTTCGAAGTTAAGTGTAAAAATTTCATGAAATGAAAATAAAATAATACGTAAGATGTAGAAAGTGAAAATTTACAACTCAGGTATCACATTTTTAAATCAAGGGATTTTAATAAATATTTTTCTGTTAAAAATTCATATTAGATACAACAGTACCGAAAATAAATGCTATACATACTCATTTTATTGTTTTAACTCATATTTGATACATTAACAAATTCAAATATGAGTGCATTATATACTCATATCGATCTTTCATTCTCAAAAATTTGATCCCGTAACAGGTTCAAAAATGAGAATGTACTTGTGTCTCAATATGAGAATATGCGATTCTCAGATTTGAGTAAGCGTGCATCGGAGCTATTTTGAGAATGTGAAGTATTCAAAAGTGAGCTGTTTTCTCTCAGTTTTGAACATCGTTTCTCGCAGTGCACAAAGGGCTAATAACGGCGGACTTCATAATTTTAAATCTCAGTCAAATAACGTGGACGATACATGAGCTGGTCCCTCCATCTTTAACATGATATCATCGTGATGACTTCCAACCTTAGATGAATTTAACGCGAGCAACAACCCCTATACACGACGGGTTTTCAGTTAACCAGGACTGGAGCAAATGAGAGTTAATCAACGCCACATTACAAAGCAACTCGAGGGTTATTGGCGGCGGACCTTGGTCAAGGGACGAGGATGACACCTGAGCTCACAACCCTCTCTTTGAAATGCCACACCACACCAACTTGTCGGACTTAACGTGCATCATCACCTCAACACCACGGTACTTCAGTCGAACAAGGGTTCGAACTAACGACAATCCGGCCATGAGTCTAGGCTACCGTGGCTGTACACCAGGAGAGAAACACACCAGTGACGGTTTATCCATTGGGTGCCCCCCCCCCAGGAGGGCTGGACTCAACCAGATTTTCTTGTTATAAATTTCAATCCTCCAGTGCCAAGATGGCCTCCAGATCGTCGCGCCCAGGGCTCGAAATAAGCTTAAATCGGCACTGAAACACACAAACTAAAAACACTGGCCTCAAGTTCGCAACCACCGCACTTTGTAACTACGGCGTACTATATTTTAGTTACTGCTTAGATTTGAAAAATATTCATATAAAGAAAACAATAAAATAATTATAAAAATTATTATCAGGTTTTTCAATTACTTTTTTCTACTTACACATAAGTTTTGAGCACAAAAAAAAAAAAAAAAAAAGACTATTTTTTTAAAAGTGAAAAAAATTATTTTATAAGTAAAAAAAGGAGAGAGGGACCAAAAATAAGAAAAATTAGTATTTATGGGGCCTCAGGTGTGTTAAATTTGTCTCGAGGGGTTGAAAATATAAACAATTTTCAAACAGGTTTACTTCTTTTAAATTTAAATTAAATAATTCGAATCTTTTACACATTATTTACAAAGGATTATGGTTTCAAAAAAGTACAAAACGTTTGAAATATAATCATAATTTAAAAATTTATAAGCATATGCAAATAAGAAATAATTTTGTAATAAATATTAAGTAATTTTTGCGTCGCGCACGCTATTTTCTAAAATAGTAGCCTTTGATGTATAAAACTTTATATAATTATAAAATGTATCATACTCTTTCAGCCCTAGTAATTTAAGAATAATGTATCTTTTGTATTTCAAAATATTTGAGAAATAATAAAAAAAATTTGAAAAAATATTTTTTTATTTAAAAAAAATATAATTTATTATTCTATTTATTTTAAAATACTACGGTGTAATAAAGATACATTTAACTTTATAAATCAACTTATTGCTAGTAATAAAAGCTACTACTTTTGAAAGTAGCATGCGCAAGGTAAAACTTAATATTTCTTATAGAAATATTTCTTTTCTTAAGCTTATAATTTTTTAAATTATGATTATATTGTAAACATTTAACATTTTTCTGAAGCCCCATTTCTTTATGAATAATGTGTAAAAGATTCGAATTATTTAGTTTTAATTTCAAAGAGTTATATGTATTTGAATATTGTTTATATTTTCCGCCCTCTAGAGAAAGTTAACATCCGTGAGACCCCTTATAACACCATACATAATTCTAATAAGAATTATGTATGGTGTCAATAGACTTGTTTGCAATTACCTCGTTTACAAAACAGCTAAATATTAATTTCCTCATTTATATATCTACTAACATTACTATAAAAGTTAATCTCCATAGTATTAAAGTATAAATAAATCACTTCAGAGAGAAAAAATCTTTTAAGAAAACGATTGATTATCAATCATATATTTTTGAAATCAGTTCGGAGAGCGATTCATTTAAAAATCAGCCCAAAGCAGAATTTCAGCACATGAAAACGTTCGAAACGAATTTCTTTTCAAAAGTAGTAACTAGATTAGTCAACAACAGAAAGATGTGTTACAAGAAGGTACAATTAATTTTACGGACCCATCCCCCAAGGCTAGAGATGGGGAAGGACGCAAAATAATCTCGTCCTTTCGAATGGGCAGACGATTAATTTTCGGGAGTTCCGTTTTACGGAAAAACAAAGATACCGTAACCGTCACAGCTTTTCCTCCTTCAGTTTTAAGCTATGATAATCATTTTTAAGCAGCTCTTACTCCTTTTTATTTTAGGTTTTTGTGTATTCTTTCTTCTTTTTTTACTCGAATAAACTAGACGTTGATTTCATGCTTATATGAACTTCCGTGTAGATGTTACGACGCTTCTAAACACGCAAGCTTCACCATGAAGTAAAAAAAAAAAAAAAAATGTAATTGTGTGTGTGTGTTGGTGTTGGTGTCATACGATTTGTTGCTTTTATGCTATGCTTTTAAAGATTTCTTGTTTGAATCTCTGTTTATTTATGTGTGTGTGTGTTTTTTTTTATATTCTTTGGGATCTCTTCCTATTTGTAGTGATTTGTTTCGAATGTTTGTATGGATTTAATAAAAAGAACTGATGTTATCTAAAAAAACACCCATTATGTTTCTTCAATATATATGTCGTGTACGGTAAGGCCTTCTTAAATGATAATCATATTTAGGTTGTTAATGTGAATAGAATTGTATTGACGAGGTATCCTTTTGCCAGATGGTAGACATTTAAACACACGCAAACACAAATATGGACGACAAATAGCACCGAAAGAAAAGAAGACACGCGGGCATTTTACATGACGAGGACAAGAAGTAGGGAGGGGGAAGGGGACTTTCCTGTGAATCTCGGCTTTTATATGAACACAGACCGGAAGTTCAAAAATTCACATGACTTTCTAGGACGTCTCTTCTGATTGGTCCATATCAGTGATACTTAACATGCGACCCATGGACCACATGTGGTCCACTGGCCTTATGTGAGTGGCCCGTTTATAGCCCAGTGCACTAAGAAATTCAATTGTTTCAGAACAATGTACTAAAAATTTAGCGGGAATTTCTATCAATTAAGCAATTAAATCTATTAATTTTGCTATCAGTTTGCTTTTTTGATAGTAGAATGTAAACAAGAGGCTTCGTCATGGATTAAAGGAAATCGAAACTCTCCCAAAACTTATTAAAATATGCATAACAGTATATATTTGTGTGTGTTTGATAGACAGGTTAATATAGTATTAAAGTAAAAGCTTGATTTTTTAAAAATATTTTGACTGATTTTGCTTTATCCAATGTTTCTCTGGTCTTATAGTGTCCATTATCCTACTGTTGCGGCCCATGTGAAATACCTGTCATATGCATGTGACCCGGCGGGAAAAAAAGATAAGTACCCCTGGTCCAGATAATTATAGATGAGGTTCATTAAGTAATTCGTAATTGAAAAAAGCGTTGAGGTTTTAATTTCAGGGATAAATTATGATTATATCCCGTTAGGCAGGTAAGCAATAGTTAATTATTTACGCTAGAGTCCTGGGGAGGGGGCGTCAAAACCATTACAAACTAAAAAGTTTTGTTTTAAACTACGAATCATTGCATTTTTATGTAGTGTAAAATTTTCTGTGATCCTAAACTAAAAATCCGATTTACTGTGTGAATTTATTTCGAATGCAGAATAACACACACATATCACGCATGCGCTTTTAGACTTTACTTTATTTTTAAATATAAACCCATTTACGATAAAGGGAAACATTTCTAGACGTTTTAAAATTTGAGATTATCATTCTTGATTATAGCATTATCTGTCTTTTACATATAGAGTCAAAAAATGTATGCCAAACGCAATTACGTAAACAAGAAGGCTTAGTAGGGGGGGGGGACTGTCGGATTAAAAGGCGCCAATAATAAAATATTCTCGGGCTGTATTCTATTCAGTTTATTGTGTCGTGTACATGACTGTGTTTTCTCGCATGTTTCATGTTATTCGGTAAGTTTAATTTAGTGCAATGATCAAGTATATTTGAACAAATGCCTGATAATGACATATAACTAAATGGGAATAATTCTATTCTATTTCCACAAAAACAAACAGAAAATTGCGGATTGTAATGCATTTTTATTATGATTTTTTACTTATTTTACGTCTAAAAAGAACTAAAAAATATATATATGAACACTAGAGAAACTAAAATATTTACTTGTAGCAACTTTATGATACTGTATGGGTTAACCCCATTAGTGATTCTTATAATTTTATGAGAAATGTTTTGGCATTCATCAATAAGATATAAAATATGCTACGGAGTTTATCACCTTCAAATATGTATAATTAACAGGAAAAATAATATTTAGAAAATGTTTGCATTGTAGCTGTACGAAATATTTTTGAAAAAATACAATAAAACTAAAATAAAAAAAAGTGCAATAAAACTATATTGAAAGATCTGATTTTGCGTATGCTCAAATTTTAAAAATTGATCGCTTAAAATTTTGAAGTTTTTCCCTCATACTCATATTTTTGCACTCAACCACGAGGGACTTGAGCCGGCTTTTAAAAAATTAACAGCAATCTGATCGCAAGCTCTTTGCAACAGCTCAACTCAACTCATCAGCTGATGTATATTACTTTTAATTCATATTTATTAGAATTATTGTAAATAAAAATTTTAATAGTAATATGGCTGATGATTCTTCTGACATGATGGAATTTCAAACTAATTTGATTGTTTCTATATTGAAGACTATATTCTATATTTCTACTACACATTAAAAAAACCATCGATTACAATTAAATTTGTTAAGCGATATCAATCGATAAAAAGTCGTACGAAGGCATAATAAAATATTTTCTGTTTTCTCATTTACAGGAAATGTATTAATTTTATATCTTAAAGATTGATATACACAGTGACACGTAATTGTAAAATATTTTGAAATTTTATGGAATAAAAATTGCACACAACATTCGAAGTTATTTAGATTAAAGTTACAATTCGGTTAATAGAAAACAGTAGAATTTTTCAGACTGATTGCTGTGTGTGTGTGTCTTTGCATGTTATAATTGATACTCACAAAAGATAAGTAAATTGCTGAAATAATTAATTTACTTTGATATTGAACGACAGTTTTTTTCTACGTGAATATGTATGAACATTAAAAACGCACAAAACTTTTATTAGACATATACATAAAAATAACAATTAATCGATTACTATGTGAATGATACTAAAAAAAATTGTGTGGATATTAATAATGAAACTAATTCAAGTGTTAAATTACAGTACAGGAGATGTTTCAAATCTCGAAATTTTCTAACAGTTACTGCATTGATTTGTATTTTCACAATTGTATATATATATCAAGGATAAAAGCGACTCACTCACTCACTCTGGAACGATAAGACCTACAGACTTGAAATTTGGCATGCATGTTCTTTGGTCGAGTAAAAATCCACTAAAAATGAGTTTTACGGAAACCCACTTTGTTGTAGGGGGTTGCGGAAGCGTAAAAGATAATTCTACTTCATTTTTAGAAATCCAAGTCCTTTTATTTTTAAATCTAAAGGTGGGGTTTTCAAGAATGTTTTTCAAAACAATCGAACACTTAAATCTGTGACTTAGATACCAATAACTTTAAGAATATATTTTCAGTCACATATAACATCATGAAATACCAAGCGAAGCGGGTAGGTTAACGGCTAGTAATTATTATATTATTCTATTTACTAGCAAACAATGAAAAGCATCTCCCATTTTATTTGTTTCGAATACATACTTGATTTATTAAAAAATTTTGAACAAGTTTTCTATAATTTTAATTTAAATTTTTGTTCGGCATGTAAGCGAAATTTAAAAGAAAAAATCGAACTAACTTTTTCTCAGAAAATTCAAATAAAAAAGATACAGTTGAAATTATTTTTTTTAAAAAAAATAATGGCATCAGTTATTAAATAATTATTTTTTTCTTTGTGAAAATCTTTTTCGGTTCGCTAAAACCATTTTTCAAATAAATAAAAAAAAAAAATTTAAAATAGATGATTATGGTCTTTAAGCTACACTTCCTCGAAAATTATTCTATACTTAGACAAGATGCCAATACACAAAATAAAAAAAATCTTAAACGGCAGACGATTTTGATTTATAACTTTTTATTTAATAAGTAGCATTACGATTCTTCCTTAAACAATCTTCATCCATATACGTCGTTAACTTATGGGAACTATACCGAGCAAAAAAGAAGACATCCAAATGAAAAAATTCCAAAACTGACTAGGGAAGTAAAAAATAAAAAGCTCGCAGTCACGAAGTGAAGTCACGAATTCCCATCAAAAGAGAGAGAAAGAGACCAAGCCCTTGCGTCCCTGAAAGTAGCACTCGCGGCCCGAGTGATGGAAGACCACCAAATTCGTGGTTGCTCAAGCCCCTAAAAGTCACAAAAGAAGCAAAAAACCTGGAGGTGATATGGGCTAGAATACCAAAAGAAATAATATCCTTATGTGACTTACACGATTTACGGCTGTAAATGCCTGGCAAAAAACGGAAGATGCTTTTTTGGAAATTATTTTCACCTCTTTCCCCCTTCCTTTTGGTTAATTTCGTTCTTTTTGTGTGAGAGTGTAAAAGGAAGTTGATATCAATTTTTAATGATGGCTTACACATTTTGATAAAAACTACAAACAAAGAAAAATAATTTTTTCTTGCTTATATAGAGCATGCTTGTCTAAAGTGCGGCCCAAACACAAATTATGAAAATAATTCACAACTTATACAATTTTATTAAAGAAAAATAAATGTATGCACGAAAATACGCAAAATATGCTGCATTAATTTTCCATTCAACTGATGAGTTTGGAAGAAGATTTCAAGATTTTCGAAAGAACAAAGAGTATTTCAATATATTTTTTACCCTGTTTTCTCTAGAAATAAATAACTTTCAAATCTTCAAATGGAATGCAAAGTGACATTCAATTGAAAGAAAAATGTGTGAATGTTTCTATAGTTTTATTGAGATTACCTACACCACGCGATAAATATCCTCATTTTAACACTCCTGCTTTGTTAATGTTTTTATAGCTTTTGGCAATACTTATATTTGTGAACAGTTATTTTCCAAGAATAGAGCTCACAATAAACAAAAATGGGACAAAGATCACTGACAAACATCTTGAAAATGCATTAAGAGTTGCAACTTCGTCTATCGAACCCGATATCGATTTGCTTGTGTGTTCAATACAAACGCAAATTCATTCATCTCATTAACTTGATTTTTCCCCATCTTCATGAAATTCAAACTAAATGAAACGAAACTTTTACAAATTTAAAATAAATGTGTTTATTTATTTCCAGAGTTTAAAAAATTACCTATGCGGAAAAGATGTTCTATAGTATATAGATGAAAATGAAAACTGGTCTTTATGCTAAGTACTGCAACGAGGGGAATGAAGTTTAAGTATTTGAGCTTTTTTTTATGGTAAAAAGTCAAAGTAGAGTTTCTTAAAGTGAAACACACATTTCAGTTTTTTTTTAAACATTTGTTGCGATGAGAGACGCCTACTAAATAGTTACAAGAAAAAAACATACACTAGGTGCATTTAACAACTCCTTTATCATTGAATTTTAAAAAACCTATTGTGTGTGTTTTGAAATTAAACAGCGCGATAAAGTGGAAGACGGAAAAAAACGCTTAGATCGAGCTGATCTAACGCTACAGGGAAGGAGATCAAGGGCTATATGAAATGTGGCAATGTACATTACACAAGAAATTGCAGCCCCGGGATCAAGGTGTTTCTTCAAATCCCGAAATCCTGGGAAATTTAATCCTTTAATTTTTGTCTGTATTATAAATTACAAATTTTTTCTCATCAAAATTTTCAAAGAATTTAATTATCCGAAAATTTATATATTTTTTTACTGAAATACGTACGTAGAATTTTTTGTGTGCAATTATAAGTGCTATAAGTAAAAATAAATTATACGCAGGTCATATTTCTCGTATGGGAGAACGTCTCACAAATCTAAGTACTTTACTACATTACTTACACAATTGTATAAGCAACGTCTTTTTTAGGAATAAATTTTGTCACAGTTCCTCTTTCAATTAAATGTCGAAAATTAAGAGTGAACCTGTTTGGAAGACTTGACGTTTCAAATCCTACGGCATTACTAATAGCTTAAGCAATTGGATCTTCTATTTCAAATAAGGTAACGCTTGAAATTGATTCATAGTTTGATTCAATAAGTGAATCAATTTGTATACAAAAACCATTAAGCGTAACAGAAGAATTAGATAAAGTTATCAAAGAGGTATATGCATTAATGTAGGCATTTAGATTTGAGACACTGACAGCAATTCAAAAAAAAAAGTTTCTTTTTGAAAATGGAGGGAGACGTGGTGATTACCTGAAAAGAACATACTCCTATTTAATGACGAAAAAGCCTAAAAGAGTAGAATCCGAATGAGCATTCTCCAAGGCAATACAATTTGTAGAAAAAATAAGAAGCCGTTTGAAAGATGAAACGCTGTACGAGCTGTATATTTTAAAAGCTTATTTCCAGAAGCATGAGAAATAAATATTTAAAAAAAAATCATTATGTACTATTTTTCTTAATGTTGTAATAAGTTTTGTTTTGATTTGTTTCAATAAATAATAATGTTAAACTAATTTTTTAAATCATGTTTTTAATCCACTTTAACTATGCTAATGTATAAGTATTTTTCTTAAATAGTCCAATCCTAACCCCAGGATAATGTAATCCCGGGATTGAAAATATTACACTGGATTGCAAACCCTACTTTACGCTTATCAGAAACTATCGCTCTTAGTTATTTATACTTATGAAAATAATTTTATTTTCAGTCTAAAATCAACTAACGAAAATTGATACTTTTTTTTTTCGAAAATTCAGCTCCTTTGTAGCAATATTAAATTTTGAAATAACTTTTAAAAACAATTTTTTTTATTCTAATTTTTATACTAGTGATTCCCAAAGTGGTCTATATAGTGGTCTATACCCCCAGGGGTCTATGACGACCTCCAAAGGGTCTGTCAGCCAAAAATTAATTTGGGGTCCATGAGGTGTAAGTGGGGTTCTATGATAGTGACTCCCATTAAACTAGATCGTGACTTTAATTTTAAAAGAAAATTTATAATAAAATGGAAACCAAATGTTACCTATTTAACAGATTTGTTTATTAAATTTAATGAGATTAATTTTCATTTATTAAAACAAGAGGCAGCATAAAATTTATAAAAACAAGAGCCATTTCAGCTTTTCTTTCCAGAGTTAAACTAAAGAACTATAATAATAAAAGTCCGTATTTTCTAAATTTGTCACAGACAATCTGTCAGAACATCTTAACCTACGTTCAGCATTTAAATGCCTTTTATTCAGATTTTGAAACCAGGTTTGAGAATACTTTTACTATGGCGATACCACAACAGGCAATGAACTGATATGGCCATATTAAAAAAAAAATTGTCCCGTTACAATAGGAACTGATCGTAATAAGCACTAACGAAGATCTTAAAGTTTAGAAACGGATGCCAGCAATTTTTACTTTAAAAAGACAAACCTGTTATTTGTCCCGAAAAAAAAAAAAAGAAAGAAACTGGACTCTACTAACAGAGGAGATTTAAGGTTGAACCAAGAAAAGATTGATACCAAATGTTGAGAATTTGATATTGTAGTGCTATAGAGATTCATCTCTCCCATTAAAATACTTTGTTTGTTTTTTAGTTAGTTTATTTAACAGTTTATATATTAACTTTTAATTTAATTAATTCACATGTGCTTTTTAAATTTTAAATACTTTACTTCATTACAGTTAGAAAAAAATTTAATTCTTTTAAAGTAGGAGTAGTAGTACCAGTTGTCAAAAAGACATTGAAATTGGTAAATCTGCAAAGATTCAATATTAATTAAGCAGGGGCTACTCCAAACCGAAAAACATGGCAAGAGGTCTATGAGACAAAAATGTTTGGGAACCTCTGCTTTATACCATAGAACATTTTTTACTCATAGGCAGTCTCTGATTATTAATATTTTCCCCTCACATAAATTTATAATATAATGTAATATTATTAATATTTCCCCTATTCCCGTGATCCCCTTTAATACGCAGTAACACACACACACACACATATATACATATACTAGCTGTTACCCGCCCGCTTCGCTGGGTATTTCATGATGTTTTATAAATTTTTACTGCTTATATATATGTATAAATTATTGATATCTAAGTCCTAGCATTAAGAATTCGATTGAATTGAAAAATATACTTATACCTGTAACTGTCACCTGTTGATCAAAAAAAGGGCAGAACTCATCTAATTTGTATTTTCTAAAAATCTCTAAAATTGAAGCATAGAATGATGTTTGCTCTTTCGTAACTCAAAAACCAAGTGGATTCACGCAAAACCAATTTTCGTTGGATCTCTACACCGTAAATTGAACATGCAAGCCAAATTTCAAGTCTAAATCTAACAGAAAAAAGCAAAAGTTTTACTATAAATATCCCCGTAATCCCGTTGAGAGCCGTTTTCCAAAATTACTGCTCTTAGCGGATTTCAATTCAACAAAAGAAAAATGCAAACCAAATTTCATTATTATAGTCCTTGTAGCTCGAAAAAAAAAATTTTTTTTTGTCAATACGTCCCAGTAACCCCCTGCAACCCCCAGAACTCTTGATTTGCTTAAAATTTATCCTTAGTGGATCCCTATTCAACAAAAGAAACATGCTTAACAAATTTCAAGTATATGGGTCTAACAATTAAAAACAGGAATTTTTTTCTGTAACCCCTCTTGACCCCCCGCAAACATCTTTGGGGGTCAATTTTCATTTTACTCTTTGTTAGAGGAACTCTATTTCATGAAAGGAACATGCCTACCAATTTTCAAGCAGGATGATCAAGTAGTTTAAAAATGGAAATATTTATCGATTACGCCTCTTAATCTCCCGAAATTAAACTTGGTAGTTGATATTCGCGAAACCCATTTTGTAGCGGTTCTCTACTTTACGAAAGGAATCTGCTTATCAAATTTCAAGACTGTACGTCTAACAGTTTAAAAATGGGGATAATTGTCTATAACGCCACTTGAGCCCCCGCAACGCCACTTCTGGGTCTGTTTTCACAAAACCCATTTTGTAGGGGAATTGCACTCTATGAAAGGAATCTGCTTAGCAAAATTTGAAGACTGTGCGTCCAATTAATTAAAAATGCAAAAAAATTATCAATAACCCCCCTTGAACCCCCGCAACACCACCTAGGTGTCGATTTTCACAAAACACATTTTGCAGTGTATTTCTATCCTATGAGAGGAATCTGTTAACCAAATTTCAAGACTGTTAGTCTAATAGTTTTAAAAAAGAAATAATTATTTATATCTGCCCTTAAACACCCCTTGGGGGGTCTATTTTCTCCAAACCCGTTTTGTAGCGGATATTTACTCCATGAAAGAAACATTCCTACCAATTTTCAAGCAGGTAGGTCAAATAGTTTAAAAACAAAAATATTTATCTCTTACGCCACTTATTCCCCTGCAACGCCACTTAGAGTTCTCTTTTCACAAAACCTTCTTACAGCTGATCTCTACTCTATGAAAGAAATCTATTTATCAAATATAAAGACTGTGCGTCTAATAGTTTAAAAATCGAAATAATTATCTATAACGCCCCTTAAGTCCCTTCAACGCCACTTGGGGGCAATTTTCACGAAACCCATTTTTAGCGTATCTCTACCCTATGAGAGGAATCTGTTTACTAAGTTTCAAGACTGTACGTCTAATAACTTAAAAATAGGAATTTATAACGCCATTTAAACCCCCCACCCCCGCAACACCCCTTGGGGGTCAATTTTCCCAAAACCCATTTTGTAGCGGCTATTTACTCCAGGAAAGAAACTTACCTACCTACCAATTTTCAAGCAGGTAGGTGAAGTAGTTTAAAAACGGATATATTTATCTATTACGCCCCTTAATCCCCCGCAACGCCACTTAGAAGTCTGTTTTCACAAAACCCGTTTTGTAACTGATCATTATTCTACGAAAGGAATCTATATATCAAATTTAAAGACAGTGCGTCAAATAGTTTAAAAATGGAAATAATTATCTATAACGCCCCCTAAGCCCCTGCAACGCCACTTGGGGGTCGATTTTCAGCAAACTCATTTTGTAGCGGATCTCTACTCTCTGAAAGGAATCCGCTTACCCAATTTCAAGATTGTACATCAAGTAGTTTAAACATGGAAATATATATTATTAAAGCCCTTAACCCCCCGTAACGCCCCTTGCGTTTCGAATTTCGGAAAATCCTTTCTTAGCCGATGTCTACTCTATCAAAGGAACATGTCTACCAAATTTCAAGTCTGTAGGTTTAATAATTCCAGGATTTCGTGATTAGTCAGTCAGTCAGTCAGTCAGTCGCTTTTCTCCTTTATATATATATATATATATATATATAATCCTATTCTAGAACATTATATGAAAACATCTTCGAGCATCTTTCTCAAAACCAGAATTTGTTACATTAATAAATACTGACTAATTATAATAGATGATACTTTACATGGAATAAAAATAGCACAAAATCCACTGAAAAGTCATTTGAGACCAACTCAATTATAGATTCTGGAGAAATACTTCCTTCCTTCCTTTTCATTAAAAATTAATTCAATATCCTCTGTGTTCCTCTTCCGGGGTAGTTGTCATTAAGATACGTTTCGGAAAATAGAATTTTCTGTTATTTTCAATTTTAGAAATAATTTCATTTTTCTAATTCATTTTGAGTAATTAATTAAAACTAACACCGGTTTCTGAAATGTTAGAAAATACTTCTGAAAGCTTAGTGAGAGAAGTTACAACGTTTTTGTGTACATCTGTTATTATATCATAAATAATCAGAGGCGCACCCAGAAATTTTTCAGGGGGGGGGGGGGGTCCAGGGTCGAAAGTCCACTATTCTCGTATCTTGCTCCAATACGCCACCCAACATACTCTTTTGATTTTGTTGATTTTCAAGAGCAAAAAAAACAATAAAAAATTAATTATTGAATAAATAATTAGCCTTAATTAATAAAATTAATTATTAAAATCTGACTTCGTAATTGAGGGTCTAAATAAAATATTTTGAAAAAAGCTTCGTTGAATTGTTGAATTAAATTACTACTATCTTAATTATCTTAACATACTACTCTCTCTCTCCTACCACGTCTTAGTTAAATTACTGTCAGAAAATAGATTAAAAATACACATTATAAATTCCCAAATTGAAAATTTGATTTTTTTTTTAAAAGGTCTTTACTTTCAAATAGCTAAAAAAAATATCAGTTGTCTTCCAGAGCATTGAGGATTCAGCAATTACAAATTGCTGAATCCTAAGTGAATCAAAAATATTCCCTTATATAATTTTTAATGCAAGCTATTTGCAGATCGGAAACTTAAGAGTTATTATACAACATAAGAAATTCTAAGGTTCACTATTTAATTCTTTAAAAAAAATTAAAATCTCATATAAAAGTACTAAAGTATACAAATAACTACCAAAATATATAAAATTTAACACATTAAAAATGACTTTAAATTTAAATAGGACACAAAATAACGAAAAAATTACACCTAATAATAAACGCGAGTTTTTGTAATCTTAAAGCAAGATATCGACGATGCCTCAGTTGAGAGATGACAAGTCTTCAAAACCCAGGCTCTGGTCTTGACATTACTTCCTAGTCATCCGAAAATACAAATCGGGTCAGTTATAAGCATATATACTAATCAATCATTCCCCAATTTACAGATCACTACCTAAAGGGTGTTTGCTAAGTTCTGTAGCGAGGGCGTGTTAGCGCATCTTCAGAATGAGCGCAGAATGAAATCACCTTTCTGCGAGTTGACAACCCCAATCGGGGATGGGAACTGTAGCTTGTTTGTTTTCAGCGGTTGAGCGGCGTGAGAACGACGAATCGAGGCCAAATGTCCAGTAAGAAACCGCTGTTTTCCCACAGGGGAATTAAAAAAAAAAGGAGTAATGCTCTTATTTGTTTAAAACAACGCCCGATTAGATGGTCTGAAGATGCCTCAATTTAACCTTCGTGGCAAATTGTAGGAAAAGCTCGATTAAGTCTTTTTTTCTTAACTATCTTTCGTGAGAAATCGACCCTAATTAACTTATATAGCTTTTAATCAATTAAATTTTTGTGTGTTCTATTATTTTTAAATAACCTTTTGCTTCAAAGTCAGCAATTAATTTTTCGGCCTTACACGTGATTGTGGAGACGACCCATTTTACTTTGGAGAGCGTCAATGTTTGTTTCTTTATCTGCATAAATTAACAGGGTTGCAAAAAGGAGGCAGCAGAAAAGCTTACACATATATATCCCGCCTTAATAAAAATAGCTAAAAATGATTTTTTTTTCGCCATTTCGAAGCCTTTTATACAAATAAACTTGTGCCCCATCTAACGAAAACTATAGTTTTGAATAGAAAACGCCTATTCAAAACTATAGCACGTGGTAAAGTATCACACGTGGTAAACTAGCACTCTCAACTGGGCCACTCCCTCAAGCCCTCGAGAAAACCCGTTCACCTTCCCACTAGTACTCAACTAAAGGGGCATTATGGTAGCTACGCTCTTCACACGAAGCTACTTGTGTACTGAAAATGGAGGAAGATTTTTGTTGCTTTTCTTCGGGCTCAATCATTGTACCTATCAGACTGGTATTCCCTTTACAGTCAACTTTGTGTACTCGTGTGAAAGGAAATTTTCCCCCTCTTCACACTAGAGATGTGGTGAGAGGGAACGCGTTGACTGGCACAGTTGCCTCGAGTGAAACTGACCTTAAGCGGTGCGAAAAATAAAAGGAGTGACTGGGTTGGTATGAAGAAGAGTTTTCTGAGTACTTATAAGTAATACAATGTATGAATATGCAAAAGAGAAGGTGGGAGGTACTCACCGGTGGTGAAGAGGACGATAGCCTTGAGGCAGCTGTACTCTGCGGCGTCTACATGAAGCGCCTTCAGCTTCTCGACCTGCTCCTGGAAGATTCGGATGTGGTCCATGAATGCCACAACCCTATCGGCGGCCATGGGACTGGCATGTAGACCCGCCGCGGCTAGTAGGGGCGCCACGTGCAGGGGCATGGAGCACTGGGATGCGTTGAGCACGAACAACTCACTCCAAACCAGCCGCAGAAGCGCCACCTGGTCAGTCACTTGGAGGTCAGGGAAGAAAGGGATGTTGCGGGCCCATTCCACGGCACTGAACAGCAGTCGTGCGGCCAGTTCGCAAATGTTATCAATGCCCATAATGTTTCCTGGCTGCATACACTGGGCATACCGGGACGGCGGGTAGGGTTCGGCCCGCAACAACAAGGAGATGAAGCTGGACAGGTAGGAGTGGCCGTTGAGGGCGTCACCATTCGTCAGCGGGATCTGGCCTGGTAAGGCATGTTGGCTGGGAGGGACCCGCCCCCGCTGGACCGCTGCGGGACAGAGAACACATCTTGCTGTAGTGCCCGCTTGGACACATAGGTGGCAGTAGTAGCAGGACTGCATTCAGTCCGCCGTAGCGCGAGTGTCTGGTTTCAGGGTCATGCCATGTGAAAATAAAGGCATAAGCCTTAATTTAAGGTGAGAAGAAGAGTTATATAGCACAAAATTACAGAATGAAAATCTCAAGTTATAAAGTGCTCGAGGAAGGGGGGGGGGGAGAGAGATTTTAACTTCTAAAAATATCAGTAAAACAATTATGTTTTATAAGCAAATGCGATTTAAACTGAAAATTTGTGGAAAACCGGAATGTAAATTTGTATTTTAAAACGAGATTAGTTGAACGATATAGAGAAAGTGTTAAAATTTGTATAACTAGCAGAAAATACAAAGTGAATTGAAAACATTTAAAATACTCTATATACATTATGCAATATTTTCATTAAGGGGCTAGTCAGGTTCAAAGATTTTTCTTACGTTAGGTTGGGAATACTATACTTAAACTATTTTTTTTATGTTATGTAGGACATACTATACTTAAAAGAAGCCTTTATTTTGAAAAGAAAAAACTTTCTCGAGTTTTGAATAAATTTCCAAAGTAGGATGGTTTTTTTATCTAAAATTTTTTTAATTATATCCAAATAAAGAATCTAGAGAAAGGAAAAGAAAAATATCTTAATTTTTGATGGTAGGATTTATTTAAAATGAGCCAGAAGCTCGTAAGAAACCTTAACGAGCAACTTTCCAAAAAAAATTGCTAATTTAAATTAATATTTAGAAATTATAGAACTTTTGAAAAATCTTTGGTAACATTCAAATATTTAATTGCATCTTATATTTCATGCAATTTTTTAAAAATAAAATTTGAAAATTGTTATATGGTTCTTTCAGCAAAGTTTCTGGCATAATTAAGATTTTCTAAGATTTATTTTTTCTTTTTTGCAACTTAAAATTATTAAAATTCTTCAATTAATTCATAAAAACCAAATCCAAAATAAAATAACATATTCTATGAACAGTTTCATTAAGAACATCATTTAAAATTTTAAAAATTCCATATGAAGAACAATAGTTATTCAACTAAAATTTTATCAAAATGAGTCCGGTTGAACGAATCTTTTAAAAAAAAAGCCTAATCCCAGGTGATCCGAATCGCCTCGAAACGAAGCAGCAACACATGCTACAGATTCACCAGAAGTACACGGGTGTGAGTGACACCCGAAATGTGTCTCTCTTCTGACGGCGATGATCGATTAATCGGACAAATAATGAAAACGATAAAAAAAATCGATGAGAGAAAAATCTTCCGATTGGGGAGAAAAAAGTCCTGAGAGGGAAAATCAGAGAAGCGCTCAGCGGAGTGGTTCGGGCGGCGAACTGCGGAATGGAGTTGAGGGAGACGACTTTTTCCAAGCAGCTGCGTTGGAGCTGGTGCGCGCGCGGTAGAAACTTATCGTTTGTTCGGGGAGGTACGAATGCAGAGGAGCGGGACAGTCTTTTTTTTTTTGTATAATTCTTTTTTTCTCTTACGACATACGGTAAGGTAAATGTCAAAGGATTTTTAGTATTTCATGACGTCAAAAGTTTTGAATGGATTAATGTTCAAAATAAAGGATTTTTAAACACAGGACCATAGACCTTATAGACTGTCACAGAACTTCTAACAGTAATCTAACAAACAGTATCAAGAAAACTAATTTAAAAAAAAAATATTCTGGCATTATTTGTAGTTTGCAATGATAGGTATAGATATCTTAGTTTTATCTGTTATCAAAAATACTGACTCGCATCTAATATTCTAAATAAAATTAACTATCCTCTAATTGTCAATTTTTAAATTTTTTTTTAAAAGAACTAAAAATTTCATATATTAAACGTAGTTTAATGCAATATTTTATTTTGTATTTATTATGCTAATTGTTTTTTTTTTTTTAAAAATCAGCATTACTCCACAGTCTATAAATAAATCAGGTTACCTATTTTTAGTTATATTACTTATATTTTTACTCATTCTTATTTTATATTTTAATTCAGTTATCTTATTAACTCAGTTATTATACCCTTAACACAATTATTTTACTTATTTAATCTGTTCTTACTGCATTTTCCCCCCTCAATTATGTTATTCAGTAAAATTAACTCAACTATTAGTAAAATAACTGAATAAATGGTATAAGTTATTATAGCATTTTTACTATATCTTACTTATTTACTTTAAAACATCTCAATTATCTTACAAGTATTACTTATGTTATAACCACTACTACATGAAGCCATTGACACCTTTCAATTCTTAGAACAAGCATCAAGGCCTTATATAACTTTTAATTAAATGCAATTAAGAAATTTCTCTTCGCAAGCTAACTATTATTCAATTATTTTAAAAAATCGAATTCGAAAAATTTCTTCTGAAAAACTTCACAGTCACTTTACAATAAAAATCCAACTTTCAAACTAAAAACTCTTTGAAATTTGTACAAAAAATATAGTAGATAAGTTTTATGAATGACAAAAATACAAGGAGAATCGTCATCAGCCTTCGTATAAAGCTAGAACAAAGTGGATTTTAATAAGACAAACAAAGTCTGTCTTATTTAGTTTATGATTATTTTTAAGGCCATAGCTAGTTTCCCGCTTGTTTTACAATGCGTAACAGTTATTTTACTTACAGTTACAACAAGGCTGCTTATATTTCTCGTAATTATATTGAAAATAATCTAAAATTGTGTATTCAGAAGAATTTTAGAAATTAGATTTTATCAAAAAATCTAATTTAAATATGACTGAGATTCAATTGCACTAACTGTAACTGCTTTTGTATTCTTTTAACAATAGTACAACAGAAATTATTATTATTAACATAATAGAAATTATTATTACTATAAGAAATTATTTTCTTAGAAAATTAAAAAGCAGCGACAGCTGAATTTCATGCATATCATTATTTTCCATGTAACAAATTTAAATTATCCGGAGTTTTTTCCTGAAAGATGAAAAAATCCAGCTTTCTATTGAGACATTAACCGGAATTGTGGGATTGAGTGAATATTAACGTCACACTGTTCAAGCTACACAAGGGCTTTTGGCGACGGTCCGCGTCATTTTGAACCATGGTCAAGTGACGCGGACGACACCTGAGCTGGCACCCCCTCTCCTAACTACCACACCACACCAATGGGAGGACGTTTAAGCTCTCGACAGATTTAAAGTGCATCGCTTCCCTACAAGGCGGATCTTCAATGGTACTGGGATCGAACTCATGACACGCTAGCCATGATCCTATACCTATACCATTTGGTTACCACGGCCACCCGGAATTAAGGGAAACTTTCTTTTAGAAAATCTAGACACAACCAATTGAAGGTTCATACTAAAATAATAAAAGAAATAAAACTTGTACGGACTAACTTTAAAAACATTTAAAAAAACTGAATTCATTCTAAAAACATACTGAACGGCTTGACAGTAGCTCTAAAACTACGGTACATATAAGAGTGTAAGAGTAAAATTAATGTAGCACTATAAAGCTGCATGAGAGCTATTGGCGATGGATCGTGGCATTTTGAATCGAGCACGACACCTCAGTTGACACCCCTCTCTCTTAAATTCCACACCACACCAACGGGAAGACGTTTGAGCCTCGATAGACGACGTGCGGCGGGTTTTCAGCTGTACTAGGCTTAAACTCATAATACGCCAACCACGAGTCCGTAACCTTGACCACTAGACTGCCGCGGCCACAGTACAACGCTTCAGTCGACCTTAGTCTACTTTTTCACCACACCCACATGAGGACTTTGAACCTCGACAGATTCAATGCGCATCAGCCCCTTTACACGGCTGGACTTCAGTGGCTCTTAACTGCGAACCTGTGACTCATCAACGTAGGCCACGAGTTCGCGACCAAGACCCCAGTTGACTATCGCGAGCCAGTATTTCTTAAACTATGGTACGTATGCCATTGAAGGTTACGCAAAGGCTTACTTGGGGTACGTCAGGATCTCAGTAGGGAATAAGCAACAATACTCAAAAATTGAATATAATTTTCAAATACCTCATCTTGGGGAAATGTTCGAGTTTTTTCCCTAGCCGAGGGAATAGGTCGGGATAAAAGTGAAAGGACCCTGAGCGAGAGAATAGTTTTCAAGTTACTCTTTCTAGATTCAAATTATAACTAAGTTATGTGGGAAAATTATTTTATCATTGATTATCATCAAAAATAATACATAGACGCTGGCGTTTAAATAATTTGAATAAAGATTATTTATATTATATTGTATACCACATAATTATACTCACTATATAGTTATATTTTCCCTTCCAGTATCAAAATTAATTGCCCGTAAACCAATAAATTTTGTTTAACTAACCATAACGGCTTAAGCAGACTAGTATTATACCTTAAAAAATATGCAAAAGAAAAAAGTCAACTTAAAATAGAATTCTTGGATAGGTTTTCAAATTCTATTTTAGTTTCTTCAGTAGGGATTTAAGTTATACATTATCCTTTTTAGGGAGAAATATTTAACCTAGATTATAGACTGAGTAATCAGATAAAAAAAAGTGTACTTAAATTACAGAAAAGCAGATTATAGTAATCAAGCTCACAAATGTAGGTTAACCACTAATGGGAAGGAAGATATTTCTGTTTGGAAATTATTAATACTAGATAAAGGAAAATAGTTACTAAGTTATAAAAGTACACAAAAGAGTGGGAAGAGTAATAGGGATTTTCTATACATATAAATAGAAGTAATTTGGGTAAAAGTTTTCGAAAAGTTATTTTACATTGAAAGAGGAAAAAAACAGAATAAGAGAGAGAGTTTGAGAAGAGTATTATTTTAAAAAAAAAAACATTTTGGGAATCATTACTTAGAACACATTTCAAGTGTTAATTTAACTATGGTCTACAGAACGGAAGAAAATTATTTAAATATTTATTTTTGAGAAAAATCTATTTCCGTCAGTCTTTTCTGTCAGAAAAAAATGCAAAGTGTTTTCCCCGCTTCCTACAAATTAATTACAATTGTGTATGAATAAAAAACTTTTAATTAAATTATTATAATATTAAACGATAGTTTACTTCAGTAAAAAGAAGATACATTAAATAAAAGTCTAACAACGAAAAATTTTTCCGGCAAGGGTGAACTCACGAGGATTTTTTAAGAATAAAAAATGCTATAATTTATTCAGTATTAAGAACAGTGGAATTATGTCACTCTCTATATAAAAAAAATTCGTAATGCTGTAATAAATTTATACATAACTACAGATTGAACCAATTTACATGTATGATGATGGTGAGGTTTTGCATGAACATGCAAAAATAGTTGAACGTGACGATGAATTGCAAATTTTACAGCCAATTATGTATAAAAATCCTTATGCAGAAATTTATCGGACTTAGTATGACATTTAAAATAAAAACCAAGATAAGGAGTATAGTGTGTGTTTTTATCCAAGCCCTAAATATTATCCTCCTTGAGTTTATAATAAACTATCGTGTAATGAATTAACTACTATCATTACGACAAAGGACGGTTCTGAGTAAGTGAGAGAATATGAACGTCGCACTGATTAGCAACACGAGGGCTTTTGGCGACGGACCGCGTAATTTTGAACCATGGTCAAGTAACGCGGACGACACCTGAGCTGGCACCCCCTCTCCTAACTACCACACCACACCAACGGGAGGACGTTTGAGCTCCCTTACACGGCGGGTCTTTAGTGGTACTAGGATTGAATTCATGACATGCTAGCCATGATCCGATGCCTAGACCACTCGGCCACAAAGGACGGTTCTATAGACAGAGAGTTCGATGTTAGTGAGTGTGGATAACATCGTCGAACTGTTCCGCTACACGAGGGCTTTTGGCGACGGACCTCGTCATTTTGAACCATGGTCATGTCACGAGGACGACACCTGAGTTGGCGCCTCCCTCACCTAACTACCACACCTCACCACACCAACGGGTGGAAATTTGAGCTCTCGACAGATCTAACGTGCATCGCTCCCCTACACGGCGAGTCTTCAGCGGCACTGGGCCCGAACTCATGCCATGCCTGCCACGAGTCCGTTATCTTCGCCACTAGGCTACCACGGCCAGGTTGATGTTAGAATTTATCCGAAGAGTGAACACGACTCTCAATTTTTGAGTTTTAACTCTCCTCATACAGATCCGTTCTCTATCGGGAATGTTACCCGCTAAACTGAATTTGAAATTAGGCTGTTTCAACATGCTATTAATAAATTCATGTAGACTGTGTTCATTCAGACTGTGTAATGGCATAAGATGGGTAGTGAAAAATATTCAGAATTTTATGCAGTGACATTATTTCAGAACTTAAGAAAGGCGAAATTGTATGCATACCAAGGCTTACATTGGACACTCGAAGGGAATTTGGATGTGCCATTCGTACTAAAACATACACAATTCCCTGCAAGATTGGCATTTGTCATGACTGTTAATAAATCACAAGGGCAGAGTTTTAAAAAAGTTGGTTTATGTGCAACATCGAAGGAAATAGCATTTACTCGTAGACAATTAATTGTATGTGCCTCTGTCAAAGTGCAGAAGCAAAAACAAATTGAAAATTCAGTGCAATTTAGAGGAAAAGGTAATTAGGAGCATTGCTTATGAAGAGGTACTAAATTGTACAAATTAAAATGCGAAAGGAGACTTGAAATTTATTTTCCTCCTGCTTACAAAATATTAAAAATAGTACTACATAATACATGTAAATTATAGTTTTACAATTTGAGCAATGAGTATAAATAGTTATATAATTTGTACAATGGGTTTGGCCCACTGTTAGGCGGCAAAAGGGGGTACCCCCTCTCTCTAGTGTTAATTAAAAAAAACTCGTTTACAATTCAAAATAAAAGTATATTAATGGTTTTGAAATTATTTTTAGCCTAACGTAGGATTATTTTTTTTAAACTGTCTATTAAAGGAAAACCACTAACTGGGACCACTAACTAAACCCTTAATTTACTGGAAAAGCTATATTTTTAATTAAATAAACGTAAATTTTAAAAATATTAACATTGCTATCAAACATTATTCTTACACATTATTATCAAATTTAAATAATTCCTTTGTATCTACTTGTTACTCAATTCATGAAATTTTCAAAATAAAATACATTTTCAAACAAAAAAAAAGTTTTAATCGAAATGATAATTTTTTTTAAAACAAAACATTTTTCAAATCCCATTTTAATTATTAATTACATATTACACATAACGTATATTTAGATTATTTTACTTTAAATTACCAATATATTCCCTTTATTCCGTGTTTTTCGACTGCTCCGAATGCCGAGGACAATGCCGTAGTCACATGAAAATTCGCGCATCAAAAAAATTAAGAGGATGAAAATTCAATCGTTTAACACATTATCTAGCGTTGAGAGGATGTCAGTGGCGCAACGTACACCCTCGCAACCCAACCATCGCGGGGGAGGGGGGGGGGCAAGATTCACAAGGAGGCCGGAAGCCTGACTGATGTCAAGTACGTATTTAACCACTTTATAAAATATTAAAGGCAAAACCTGAATCTGCAAAGGAGGCCCGGCCCCCGTTATGAAAAATGGAATTAATTTATTTACTCCAACCGCAAGTAGTATTTTTGATATCGAACACATCAAACTCAGGATTGGTTTATTATTTATTAACCACACGCTTCAAAACCACACGTTTAAGCTATTTGGTGATGAACCTCGTCACTTTGAGCCTCGATCAAATGACGAGGACGACACCTGAATTATCACCCCTCTCCAAACTACTTCCATTGCATGACCATTACTTTGTTCCATGACAGATTTAACGTCCATCACCCCCTCCTCATTGGCATTTGGGCTCGAACTCGTGACATGTTCCTCACGAGTTAGCGACCATGACCACTAGGCTACCGCTGCCATTCTAAAATACAAAAGAACAGATGAATCTCCCCCCTCCCCGAGTCTATTCGAATGAATATTTTTTTAAAAAACTGCCACTATCTTAAGGGGACACGGTACGATTCAATTGACAAAAATAGGTCGAAAAATCAAATCCATTTTTTTCAGCCTAAATTATTTTTATATACTTTTCTATACTCTCACAATATTTGAAAGCTCTAAGTTTAAAAAACGCAGAATTGTCATAACTTTTACGCTTGTGTTTATTCACATCCCAATGGCAAATCAAAACTTTAAATAATTTCAGAGAAAGATAAAATAACTAGTTTGTTTTCATTTAAACTGCTAAGGCTTTTTTTTTCTATTTTACCTTAATACTTGGAAATGTTTTTCACTTGTTGCTAATAGTACATGGAACAGAAGTTGGCATGCATTTTTCAATCACAAAACAAAACTTATTTTTTAAAAAATAATTGAATTTAGAATTAACACATTTTTTAAGGAATTTTCAATATGTATTCATAAAAATAAGTAATGCGCGAACACCAATCATGTTATCACAAAACCCACATACTAACTTTTGTTACTCATAGTTTGACGTACTTGTAAATCAAATTGCATACAGGTACGTCAATTTTTGTAGGAGGAGTAGCAATTTCAAATCACTTCGTAAGTTTCAAATTTTTTCCTTAAAAAATTTAATGGTTAGTGTTTCGTGAAATTTTGAGCACATAATCTGTTTTACCACATACATACACATAGGAAGCGACCAAAAATATTATGAAGTTCGTTAAATTAAAAAATTTTGTGTAAATCGTACCATGTCCCTTTAAATTAAGAAAAACTTATTTCGAGCTGTTTTTCTAACACTAAACCAGTAGCGCAAACAGACATTTTTCAAGGGTCCATGGTCGAAAGTCCCCCAACTCGTATCATACCTCAAGACAACACCAATTGATTCTTCTGATTTTGCTAACAAAAAAACAGTAAAAAATAAATCATTGAATTAATAATTAGCATTAATTAACAAAAGAAATTGTTAATGCCAATTACTTAGTTAAATTTTACGTTATATATGTATAGGATTATCATCAATCGAAAAAAAAAAACTTCAGAGCCTTGGGGGGAGAGGGGGGGGGGTCTGGACCCCTAGGACACCCCCTTGAGTACGCCACTGCACTAAACATATTAGTCGTTAATCTATTTTTCTAAATAAGTTAATGAAATTTAAAAATTATATTTGGTACTGAAAAGGTAGTGGAGAATAAGTGAAATAAATTTGATATTTGTATTCTTACAATTCTAAAAAAAAAAATCCATTGATGAGTCAAATGAATTTTACTAACGCGTTCCATAGACTGGATGCATTGGGACCGTTCCCATAGTCTTGACATCCGGGTCACTCCGCTTCATCGTGATGAGGCTCATCGTTAACAATGCCGATCGCCATCTGTTGCTGGAAAAGGAAAGGTCAGATGCTTTGGGTGGGAGAGTACGCTTCATTTACAAGGTTAATTTGCGTCTTCCAAATCATCTGGTGGGAACTTAACCCAACACGCTGTGACGGCCATGATAGTCGAACATGATTTTCAATTTGCATAAAGCATGCAGGATTTAGAACAAATTTTGTTTTAGATGCCTCCGATTAGATTTAGCTAGATCAGGGATGAAGGTTTCTTTGCTTACAGTAACTGAAATCTAGTTTGAGTTACCCATAACTGAATAGGACTGCATTCAAGAAAATGCAATTACGATACATTCATAATTACGCATTCATTTACTAGCTGTCAGTAGCGCACACAAAAAATTTTCAAGGGGGGAGTCCATGGTCGAAAATCCCCCAACTCGTATCATACCTTAAGACAACACCAATTGATTCTTCTGATTTTATTAACAAAAAACAGTAAAATAAATTATTGAATTAGCATTAATAAATAAAATAAATTACACTTGTTAAGTACAAGTACTTAATTAAATTTTACGTTATATATACATAGGATTATCATCAATCGAAAAAAAATTCAAGGGCTTTGGGGTGTATCCGGACCCCCAGGACACCCCCCCCCCTTGTGTGCGCCACTGTTAACTGTTAATACTCTGAAACACTGGTGTAGCTAGTCTTGAGTGGGCCCTCTATCTAAATGCCTTGAGGGCCCTCTTTTGAAGCTTCTTAAAACATGTAACGATTTTTGCCTTACAGATTTGGGGGCCCCGTATCATTGATACGGTTGATACGACGGAAGCTACGCTCCTTGCTCTGAAATATAATTTATTTTCAACATTACATGATAATTATTACTAAGAGCCAGTGGTGCACAGGGGGAGAGGGGTCGAGGGTTGGAAGTCCACTATTCTCGTATCAACGGTGGAGTAACGTAAACTTCTGCAACCCCTGTATTGCGGGGGTGGGGGTAGTATTCTAGGGGTCTAAAGCCTGATGCTACGGTTTTGCAAATCTTTGTAAGATCCCGGCTTGGGGCCCAAAACCTGACTTTTCAGTGTGTGTTAGGCCCTAATATTCTCAGTTACGCCACCATACATATTCTTCTCATTTTGTCGATTGTCGGAAACAAAAAACAGTAAAAAATAAATTATTGAATAAATTATTAGAATTAATTAATAAAATAAATTATTAAAAACAAATACTTGATTAAGTTTTACGTACAACATACATAAGATTAAAATCATTTGGAAAAAAAATAAAGTGCGGTGGGGGAGGATTCAGGTATCTCCCACCCCTACCCTTGTGTCTGCCACTGCCAGGAATGGAAGTCGACATCGTTTTCGACTTCATTGAGCGAGTGTAAATTAACGTCGCATTCTAAGGACACATGATCGCTATTGGTGACGAACCTCGTAAGTTTGAACTTCGGTCAAGTGACGAGGATGACACCTGTACCAGCTCCACCCCCTCCTAGGTACCACACCACATTAACGTCAGGACGATAGAGACTTGACATGTTTAACATGCATTGCTTCCATCTACAAGGCAGGTTTTCCGTGGCACCAGGACTCAATCCCATGACATGCCAGCCACGAGTTCGGGATTTTAACCACTAGGCTACCAGGGCCAAAGGGAGGGGTGGTGAGTGAGTGAGTGAATATTAACGTCCCACTGTTCAACTACACGAGGGCTTGTTGGGGACGGTCCGTGTAATTTTGAACCATGGTCAAGTGACGCGGACGACATCTGAGCTGGCACCCCCTCTCCTAACTACCACACCAACGGGAGGACGTTTGAGCTCTCGGCAGATTTAACGTGCTTCGCTCCCCTACACGGCGAGTCTTCAGTGGTACTGGGATCGAACTCATGACATGCTAGCCATGATCCGATGCGTAGACCACTTGGCTACAGCGGCCCAAAGGGAGGGGTGGATGGAATGAGAAAAATCAAAGCCATTTAAAAGTGTGATGCGTATTATTTTAAAAAGAGCTCGGTAATAGAAATTAATTTTCGTATATTGCCATTATTTTTAATTTCAAATTATAAATACATTTAAAATAAGACATGCAAAAAAAAAAAAAAGTAAACTTCAAATTGCAGCTAAAATGGGACTATTTCTGCAAATTGTTACACAATTTAAAAATGTGGAATAATATCGTGATTTACTACATAAAAGAGACGGGAACGGAAAATTAATTAAAAACCCGTTTCTTGCTTGACCAACTATTCATAATATTTAATTCCTATCTTTGCATGAGTATAATTATCCACAACAGTTAGAATTATGTCACGGAAAAAGAAAGAAGAGGCAACTAAAAATAGATCAAAACATTCTCAGGCAGAGGAGATAAAAAAAAAATGAACTTTCTAAACTTAGATGCAAAAATGCTTCACAAAGAGACGCGATTTCTACATACACTTACAAAAAAGTTATATGATGTCATTTTTTAATAGAGAGAACGCATAACGAAATTCTTTCACGTGCAACAAGGTATTTAATACAAAAGGGCTAACCCAATTAACACATCTTGGGAAAAGAAAAAGAATCGTGATGGTGGTTAACTGTGAACCGCAGACGAAGCGAGACGACTCGAGAATCTGACCCCACGGTTCAACGGCTTTAACTGAGACCATCTTCGAAGTCGGGAATCGCTTTTTCCTGGTCTGGAGGGTGAATCTCTGCAGTCAATTGAGGGCGAAAGAAGCCAGTTTGGGGGAATTTTAATTCTTGTGCATATATCGGGTGACCCAAATGGTTCAGAATTTTTTTTTCTTCCTTTTCCAATTTGTTGTTGTTACTATATGTCATTTTCGTTTTTACATGAGGAAAAAATGTAATGGTAAGAGGTTTAAAGGGAAGTTATATACCGATTTCTGATTTGCTTTAGGCATTTTTGGTGCTTCTTTAGACATTGAATGATTTTGCTCTGGATGGAAAACATGGTTATTTATCATTTTCTGTTGTTGTTTACGCGCTTGGTAACAATATGTTCTGGGAGAAGGTTAAAGGAAGAGTATGTGAAATCATTGTGTTGGCCACACAAGGCAGATGTAACTGGATATCATAGTCAAAAAGAGCTTGGAAAGTGTTTAATTTGTACAGATGTGTTGATTTTTAATGTGTAATTGTTCGACAACTTGCAGAACTTGTACTTTAAGCTTTGAAGGCTTCGAAACAAAATTCGTACAAAGATTATGAAGTAAAAGCTCCAAACACAAAATCGACGTATTCACTAAGTTTAAAAAAAAAAAATACGCGAAGATTTCTGTTTTAAAATCTATAAAGTCATAAAATTGTTGCTGCAAATGCCACCTGACTGACGGTGTCAGATCGAGTCCCACGAAACTCATTGCGGCATGGAGCTAGTTTCACGCCTGTCGCTAGCCGTAGCTTTGAGCACCATACATGTGACAGAACAATTTAGCTCGGTTCCACCCCAATTTTAAAAGACAACGCCCTGAAGGTGATGAGGGGCCTCCCATTTGTCTTCCCCTTCCACCAACCTCACGAGAGGACTTGCGACTCGGCGGCTATTTAGAGTACCCCCTTGCCACTAAGGCACTATACATTTACAAGCATACATGCCTTCTCAGGGATCCGAACCCAGGCCCAACGGCGAAGCAGTCAACGCCACTAACCACTATATCGGATGGGGGGGGGGCAAGTTATAAAATTAAATTCGATCTAAATAAACTATAAATAATTTATACAGCTAAAAAATCTAATAAACCGCAATACCTTGAAAAATAGTTATTTCTATAGATATTAAACGTGTTTTTACATTAGCAAAGATATATTGATGTTTTTAATTAAAATATATTATCTAATAAATTTCTGAACTACATGCATGCTAAGCAGATTTGCGTTTTATTATTAGCACAATGGATTCCATGTACCCTAAAAGAAGTCTTCTTTAAATTTTCTTACAGTTTTGATTGAACAATTACATATTAACGTCACATTTTGCAACAGCACGAAAGCTATTGACAAGGGAACAAGCGTTTATTAGCGTCGGACTTTGAAGTAGTAACAGAGGACTATCGGTCAAAGGGCTTCGAAAATTTAAAGTACAGTCAAGTGACGAAGACGACACCTGAGTTATGGGACACCTCACTCTCCAAACTTTTACACCACGCCAACGTGAGAATGAGCCTCGATTCGTTGCCACGGTAGCCTAGTGATCATAGTCACTTACATTGCATTGCATTGCTCAGACTCATCACCTTGACGTGGTATGGAAGTTAGAATATTGCGGTGCCTGCTCAGTTATCATCCTCGTCACTTGGCCGCGGTTCAACAACATGAGGTTTGTCACTAATAGACTTTGTGTTGCCCTGAGTACAACGTAAAAAACACTCACTTGTGCGTCGATTTGATTGTATCACCGCCTCTACACGAAGGGTCTTCAGTGACATCAGGACTCAAACCCAGTCCTCGACAACCCTGCCCACGAGTTTGCGATTATGACCACTCAGTAACTGCAGCCATTGGTTGCAAGGCGCGCGAGTGTTTAATATATATTAAGATAACTCTTTTTTTAAGATGGTTGCAACAAATTCTACATTGTACGCAATGTAGAAAAAAATTTATTATTTAGAGTTAGAAACTACACACACAATGTATTGTTATGGATTTAACATTTGTTATCACTCCATATAAAAAAAGTTTTTCGTGATACTGTAATATATTTATTTATACATAAGGTATATTTATAAAAATTAGTATATTAGTAAAACGCCAAGAGCGAATTTTACTTAAAAAAAATGAAAAAAGTGTACCAAAGACAAATTTTTAAAGAGAGAAGTTGAAAGTTTACACCCTGAACCAGTTAGAAAAACTTCGAACCAAACAGCGAATTGAAAACTTAAATCCTGAATGTAAATTTCAAATTTACAATTCGAGCAATAAAGTATGAGCAGTTGCATAATTAGTATAATGGGGATCGGTCCTCCGTTAGGTGGACAGGGGGTACCCACCTCCTCTAGTAAATATAAATCATGTAATCTCTGTAATACTTTTTTTAATACTCTAAAATACAATATTTTCTCGGAATGGTTAAAAAGTAATTATAAGTAAGAAAATTATCATCCATCAGAAAAAAGAAAAAATTAGATAAAAATTTCATTGAACGAAGAAGATTTTACACAACCAACAATTCTGCACTTGCATAACTTCTAAGAAGCACTAAAAAACTGTTCAGACTTGGCGACTTTTAAAAATCATTTCTTACAATTATTTCATCTTGAAATTTTTTTTACAAAAAATGTAAGCAATAAAATATTACGTATTAGTAATTATGTAATAAGCAGTTTAGATAGAATATTAGGAAGGAAAAAAAATAAATAAATTACACTTAATCGAAAGTTTATCATCTCTTCGTGGTTCTAAAAAAGTATAGTACACGACAACTAGAAACATCGGAACGTGGAGAAAACCCCGTACGTGTACCAAAGACCCACAATTAACAATTACACCAGCTCTAAACAATCCGTTTAAGTTATAATTATTTGTAATGCCAATTACTTGGGTCAACCGCGTGCTCCAGAGATTTTGAGACGGTTGCTGCAAGAAAAACTTCCTTTGTGTGGAAGTCAGAATGGTGGAGATTTTTTTCAGTCTGGCCGTCCTGAAAAATTCACAACTCAAAAGATAGGAAAACCGAAAAATATAAAGAAAACTCAAATAGGTATGTATAACAAGACCATTTATTATAAATCAGGACAGGGCATGGCATTCAATATATATATGGCCTACAAAAATTGTTATCCGTCTAAGAAAGCTACATTTTCTTCCATTCGAATATCTAGAGCAGGTTATGACACAGTATGGCACGGCGGAGTTGTAACCGTGGCACGCGAAGACTTAATGAAAAATTAAAAAATTTGAAAAGATACTAATAAAGAACAATTTTGTTTGCAATTTTATTTATAAACGCGGTTGTCTCAGACAAAAACCATCCTCAAAACTTGGATCAGCATATGTTTGTGGATTAAAAAAAAATGTTTTCTATTTTGAACATAAAATCAAAACATCGCTCAAAATTAGCTGATATGCACGTAAAACAACCTAGTTTTATCAGCATCCTCAAGAACTAATTCGAATATAGATGACTTGGTAAAAAAGTTACTAATCCAAAAGCGTGTTAAGTAATAACTGTTTAATAATTATTTAGAGTTAAATTCTTCAAGTTACTCATTTTTACTCTACACACATAACCTAATTGATTGAACCTGTAAAAAAGTTTATTAACAACAAAACCAAAGTTTGTATTTTTGTCTTATTTACTATATTTTTATAGTTCCACTACTTAGGCTTGCACTAAAAAAATTTGCTCTAATTTGCGTAAAAATTCCATAATAAGTTTTTAAGTAACATTTCCCCCACATTTTCATCTTATTTGTTCGAGTGAGTGAATATTAACGTCGCACTGTTCAGCTACACGCAGGCTTTTGGCGACGGACCGCGTAATTTTGAACCATGGTCAAGTGACGCGGACGACATCTGAGCTGGCACCCCCTCTCCTAACTACCACACCACACCAACTGGAGTACGTTTGAGCTCTCGACAGATTTGACGTGCATCACTCCCCTACACGGCGGGTCTTCAGCCGTACTGGGCTCGAACTCATGACACGCTAGCCATGAACCGATACCTTGACCACTTGGTTACCGCAACCACCTTATCTGTTCGAAAAGTTGAAGTGGCATGCATATTTTTTTTATTTAAATAAGATAGTAGCACTCTTCCCAAAAAGGTTGGCCACCCCTGATCTAGAGCTACGTGGAGATAGCTAGCGATGAACTAAGGTCAGATAATGAAATTAATATAGACCAGGGGTAATATAGGCCAAACCATTCTACCATTATGATTCAGCGTGCCGCACAGGACATTTTTGAAACAATTCGATTCCCAAGATAGTGGATGACGAGTTAGAAAATAGAGGTCAATAATGTAGATTTACAGTTTTATTATAGATTAATTTTAAGTTTAATTAACATTTAAGGTTATTTAACATAAAAATAAACAGTATAAAATATAACTACTTCAACAAAAATGAAAAACACAATTTAAATTATACACTTTTTTTTAATTGAGAACACGCGTACTTTTTAAAAAATACATTCATTAAAATAAGAAATAGACAACGTAAAATATAAGTACTTCTCTTCATTATAGTTAAATAATAAAAAATAAATAAAAATTTTAATGGGAACCTAGTGCTTGCACCGCTCTACTTCCATATATCAAAATCAGGGGTATAATGCGTGACTTTCAATTTGACACGAATTTGAGCATTCAGTTCTTAAACAATTTCTTTGCAAAATATTTTTCATATGAAGAAAGACTTTTTTACTTAGAACCAAATGCGGAGAGCACAGTATATAAATGCAATTTTATTCTCTTCAAACAATCCAGCAATGTTATTCAATAATTTACAAAATAGCTGTACATTTATCTCTTTAGAGTTATCTCTTTCAGATTTTTTCGCTATTCCGTTAATGTCCGTCATTCTGAAGATGTTTGTCAAATAAGGTTCATTACAAATTGATCAACTTCCATCCACTCAAAAATTGACAAATTTGTAGAGTAGTGCAGAGTGTGCCACTGAGAATGGTACTGTGTGCCACAGATTTTGAACCCTGATACAGACACTCTTAATTCGTGTCCCACCATACGAGTTCAGTAATTGGTTAATTGGTTGCTATTAGCGCAAAGACCTACTTACCAAATACTTATTAATTAACGTTAAAAAGTTTGTGCGGTTGATGGATTTTAATTTAGGTCACACTATCAAACAACACAAGGACTATTGATGACGGTCCTCTTAATCGTGGACCGTGGTCAAGTAACGAAGACGACACCTAAGGTGGTACATCTCTCCCTTCTCTGATACGCTCTGGTACTTCCACACCACGCCAAAACAAGGACTTCGATCCACGACAGATTTCACGTGCGCCAGCCCCTATCCATGATGGGTCTTCAGTGATGCTAGGTTTCGAACCCATGATTTGACACGAGTTCGCGACCCTGATCACTTGGCTACCACGGCGATAAGAGTTTGTGTGTAAGGGAGTGTTAATTTACGCCATACTATAAAGCAATAAGAGGGATATTTGGATATGGACCTCGTAATTTTAAAACTAGGTCAAGTGACAAGAACGACACCTGATCTGCTACTCCCCTCTCCGAACTTACACAACACCGTCTAGAAGACTTCGCACTTCGACAGATTTAAAGTGCATCGGCCTCTCTACATGGTGGGCCTTCAGTGACACTAGGGTTTAAACTTATAACACACCGGCAACAAGTTTGTGACCTTGATCACTAGGCAGTGACGCACACAAGGGGGGGGGGTGCTCGGGCCCAGACCACCCCAAATCTTTAATTTTTTTCAATTGATTATAATCCTATGTATAGTACGTAAAATTTTATTTATTAATTAATTTTATTAATTAATGCTAATTATTCATTCAATAATTAATTTTTTCACTGTTTTTTGTTCTCAGAAATCGACAAAATCCAAAAAATATGTTCGGCGGCGTATTGGAGCATGATACGAGAATAGTACTCCCCTCCCCTTGAAAAATTTTGTTATTGTTGCTTATGCCACCTGAATCGACAGTAACATCAGATCAAGGTCCACGAAATTCATCGCGGCTAAGGGTTAGAATTTTACGCCTGTCGTTAGCCTTAGCTTTGAACCCCATTAAGGTGACAGCACGATTTTTCTCGGTACAACACGATAGATGGCGACACCATTCGGACCCACTGATTTAACGAGCATGTTCTCCGTGTGTACTCGGCGGATATTTAGTGGCATCGGGCATCGAACCCAGGCCTTCCAGTCTGGAGACCGATGCTCTAAGCACTAGGCTTTGAAAAATTCTTATGTGCGCTACTGCCACTAGGACACCGTGAGAAAAAGTTTGATAAAACACTGAAAAGAAAGAAAAGGGGAGAGTGGAATGTGAAGGATCCAACTTACCATTCAGGTGTAAAAACGTTTCTGGGAGGGTATTTAATTTACTCGCTTCCGCATTTACACACAGATTTTATTTAAATAAAAACAAACAAACAAATAGGGAAACTGAATATATATTTTACTGTCACGCAGTTCACCTAACTTTTATTTATTCCCTCAAGTAAATGAGTGTTTATTAGCATTACAATATAAGGCAACACGAGGCTACGTGACAACGGATCTTGTAATTTTGAACTGTGGTCAAATTACAAAAACGACACTTGAGCTGGCATCCTCCCTCCAAATTTTGGATCCATACCAACGAGAGGATTTTGAGCCCCAATAGGTTTAACATTCCTTCCTCACGATTGGTCTCTTGCGGCACTAGGCTCGAACTCATGACACGCCAGCGCCGATTTCGTGACCTTGACCACTAGGCTACCCGCGCACTGTACCTTTTCTGAGATACAAAGTTAACTAATGAATGTAATCATTCTAAAAAGACAGTTACGGCCCTCCAGTACCCTCCGCTTCAACAATGTTGCCCTCGAACCCAGAAACGTCTTAAGACTTCTTGAGGCCCTGGGCCCCTACGTAAAAGTAGGCTCTGGGCCCTACACAAATATAGTTCCCACCTTTGAATCTTAAAAGTTGACAGGATATAGCATACGTTGTCAAACACTTGCACACACTCTCAAGACAAAAAAATGTGCATAACTTACAATCGCACAAACCGGCTAGATTGATTGCCGCCTTCTGATGCTGCCGTAATGATGGTGTATGGTGGTAAGCCTAGGCCTCTGCATGGACGACGGTTATCACATAATGCCAGTAGATATATCGTCCGAAATTCCCAGTTTTTCGGAGAATTCAACCGTAAATAACTTTTGACCATAGGAATTACTCGAATCATGGTCTTATTAAGGCGGAGTCGAGTACGAAACGAGATGACCCCATTGTAGCCGAGGCCCCGGGCCCAGGCCAGTTGACCCATGCCTACAGACACTCTTGTTCGAGCTAAAACAATTGCCCCTCCCCAGTCTTAGTTCATTGTTGAAGGAAAATATATTAATCAGATGAGGAAAAAAACGTTTTTTAATATTGCTCATGTCAAGAAAAAAAGAAAAGCTATCGTCTGGTTTTAAGATAGACAAGTCGTTCTATTTGTGTGTGAACAGCGCTCTTCTCAAACATAATTCTCTCAAAATTTTGTTTTCTTTTCAGAAAGAATATCCATTCCACAAAGTATTTCTTGCCTATTTATCTTAATCCGCGGCTCTGCGATAAGGTCAACTATACGCTGCGGGCTTTTCCCACGGTATACGCCCGCGGCTCATTTTTCTTTTTCGCCCGCCTTCTTCGTAAAACACACAGCCCCCGGAACAGATTCGTTAAAAAAAAAAAAAAAACTCTTCCACTTTATTCATCGAAGAGATGCAAATATTTGAACCAGAAAACCGCGGATGCGTTGCCAAACCGCAGGATGCAAAAAGAATTTGAAGGGAAAAAAGAATAAGGAGAATCGGATCGTTTGGTCAAAGAAGAAAGCTATTCGTTCGCGGAAAGCTTAGTACTTAGTTGCCAGTTCCTTTTGTGTAATTCAGATTTAGGTGAACATTTATTTTTTTTTAAATATAGCAAAGTTTTATTTATTTATGTTCTTGCTTGTGCAAGTGAAATATTATTAAATGTTAACATTACCTTCTGAAACTGAAATTCGGTTGCCAGTTTCAAAGATTAAAATGTCTATTGAATCATGGAATTGTAATATTTTACGATAATTTTCTATTTATAATTAAATATAAATAACAAAAAAAAATTTAAAATTGCAAAATTGAAGACATCTAAAATCTAAGCTAACTGACTGACAAATCTAAGGTGACGTATAAATAAATAAATTTTGAGATATTTAGTGTCAGTTGAATTAGAATATATATGTAATACTATTCTTAAAACTATATTTTATAAGAAAAGGTTATTTAAATGCATTTTTTTTTTGACAAAAAATGAATAAAGAATAAAACATTTTCCTTTTAATGAAAGTTGCTTCTATAATAATATTTTGTCGATATATAAGCCAAGATTTCAAACACAGCCTGAACTAGGATTTTTGAGATACATAATTTAGGAGTAGATTTACAGTAGAACGTCGTTTACCCGTACGTTTATTATCCGGAACGTCAAATATCCGAACCAAACTCCGGATCCGTTTTCGAACAGTGCATTGCTCAACATTTGTTTCCTGTGAGGCCAAAAGTGACGGGAAAACCCAAGGTGAGGAATATTTGGGGAATATCAGCTATGTGATTTGGTAAACATCTGCACGGAATATTAGGTCAGTTTGTTTCCAAGTGAGAGGTGTATACGTGCTCTTTTGTTGAGTTTTGTTGATGCAAAAACCTGGATGGCATACGATGCAGAAGACTGTGGATTTCAAATGCTAAATGATGACGAGATTGTGACCTCCATGCAAGAAGAATCCGACCCTGTCGACGATGAAACGAATGAAGACGAGGACAACCAAAACGAAAGTAGCAAATTCTGACGCGTTTCTGCGTTTGAGATAGCTATGGAGTGGTACAAACAACAATCAGAGTGCTGTCCTACTCAACCACTACTGCTCAAGAGAATCAGAGAGCTTTCATTGAAAAAACGAAGGTGTACAATGATACAGCAAAAAATAAGGGATTATTTTCTCCAATCAAGGTAAAATTGCGACTTTTTGCACCTATTTTGCTCTCTCTTCAAGCACGTTTCCCGCATGTGATGATTTTCAATATTTGTATAATGTCCAGTATCATATACTGCATGGATCGCATTCGATTTTCGGCTATACGAACAATCGCATATCCGAATGGTGTCCGGTCCCAACTGATTCGGATAAACGACGTTCTACTGTATTCATATTTTGATACATCAGAATAGAGAAATTAAAAAAAACACCGGTTATTGTTTCAATGGATCGTTACTCTGAAAATAATGTGAATTTTTCAAAATCTTTACTTTATTACCTGTAGAGAAGTCTCACCTATATATATAACTCAACTCAGTGGCGCAACAGCCCATGAGGGTCAAGACCTACTGTGCCCAACCCAGTGTTCGTGACCTTGGGCCCTGAGATGCATGAGCTGATATTCCGGTCAAGTGGTCAGTCTGACGCTAAATACCCAGTGTTAAGTTCCCAAGCAAGCTTGGTACTCATTAATTGACCCACTGAAGAGATGAAAGGCTGAGTTAACCTTGCCAAGCCCAAGGTTTGAACCTCGGACCAATATATAAATATAGGCAAAATATTTTTACTATCGAAGCATTTTTGAATATTTGTTTTGAAATTATGTAAGTTTTCCTTCACTTTTTGCTGTTGAATTTAAATAATTTTTTTGTTGTAACACTATTTTTAAAACAATTTATATGCATGTTCTGATTTAACAGACACGAAATATCAAAAATATTCCTATATAGGCTTTTTCAAAATAACGGTCTCTAACGTTGTCAGTCACAATCATAAATCATGCTAATTTTTTTTATTAAAAAAAAGACAAAGTTTGCTCTATAAAAGTCGAAAATATGTAAAATATTTCAATATATTTGTTTTCTTAAACCTGCAGAATGGAAATTATACAGTTGTTTCAGACAAAGTGAATATATGAGAAATAATATCTTGGAAGTAAAGAAATTAAAAATCAAAATTATAAATGAAAAAATTTCAAAGAACATGGTATTCAAAAAATAAAATTACGAGATAAAAAGAATAAAGTTGCCAAGGTTTCACGTTTATGTATAAGAATTCTCAGCGTTCAAAAATACGTAAAGAAAATTTCAAGAATCTTTTTAAACGCATATATTTTTCCAGATACAGAAAGCCCCCAAAATAAAATCATTTCTATAGCCAATGACAAAAATAGCATAGTTTAAATAATTATTTTCAATCTCGAAAACTTTAAAATCGATTTTAGAAATGAAGTCACTAGACGATTTTAAATGTCAAAGAATTTACAGATCTAAAATACGACGAATTTACACTGACTGAAAAAGTTCTTTTTCGTTCTCCCAAAGCACAAAATCTTCTTTATAAACGAGATTGCGTTCAATCCTTTCTACCCACAAAACCATTAACAAACCTGTGAGGTCGAAATAACGACACAAGAGCATATTTGAGTAAAGTATTCCACCTTTAAAATTGATAACCTTTGAGGGACCAAAGCTTGAGCCGCACACAAACACTAATTTAATTCCGGTTCAGCTATTCAATTTCTCGTTAAATAAGAATTCGATTAGTTGTGGAGTTTCGCGCCAAAAAGCGAAACAAAGAACTGTTTGGTAGGTTCGAAACAAGCGATTCAACGCAGATAGGAAGTTATTAGGATCACAAATCCCACGATGCCACCGTAAAGTTATTAAATTTCGAATGAGTAATTTTTCAACGCTGTGGTTCTGTGAAGTTGCTCTCGAATATTTTGAGGACTGATTCGATTTTTTTTTTTTCGAATGTTTCTTTTTGTGATGCATATTATATACATCGCTTGAAATATTTTAAAGTAAAAAAATATTCGAGGGTTTTTTTATACATAGAATTTGAAAAAGTAAATTATTTATTATTTTAGACATAAGTCTGAATTAAACAATTGAATGTGAACCTGTGTTTTAATTTTTGTGTGCTTGGTTTAACATTTTTTTCGTACCTTTTGACTAATTCCGGTGTATATAATTTGCTAAATACGTTTAAAAATAAGTGTTTTACTATATATTTTAAGAATGTTCGAATTTTAATTTTCGGAACGAATTCGTGTCCTTTTGAAGATTTGTATCAAAATTATTAGAACATTTAATTTTTTAAGTTTTCTGTTTATATTCTTCTCCAGTTAAATATAACATAATACTTAAATATGGGTAAAAAACCATTTAATTCTTTAAGAAAACTGTTCATTTCTCAACGAACTTTATTAATTTTTCAAAGAACAATTTTAATGTTCTTTACGAATGCCGATTTGAATATTTGTTTTGAAATTATTTGAACATTTTAATAATAATGTTCCTTAATTTTGCAGTTAAAAAAACGTGGTAATACTTCAATAAGGGTAAACAAAAACATTTGTTTCCTTCAAGATCAAATCAAAGAATTTTAAAGAGGAGATGGCGCGTTAATTCAAATACGCATTAGGCAATTGCTTCGAGTTTGTAAATAGTTCAGTTGAAGATCTGAAAGAAGATCGAATAAAACTAATCTCGCTTAGAATCATTCACTCAGTCATAACAGGAAAGTTTTTTTTTTAGCTTAAAACTGTTTGTCGCATTTTTGTTTTATACATTCTTTAAAAATTTGAGGGTAATTCGAAGACCAAGAGTCTTAAAAATGTTTGGCTTATTTGGTTTTGTTGGTAAACGCAGAATAACGAGTTATTTACAGACAGAGTCCAATCTTAAAAATTTAGATTTGATTAGAAGAATGTCGCATTAGAAGAAATAAGAGAGCTATTGAAGAGTGATTAAAATTTTTTGAATACAACACCTTTGTGACTTTCTTCAAACTACCAAATTATCCTATGTATGGATAATGCGTTCAATTGAAGCTAATGAGAAGCAGTATGTGTTATTCTGCCCCCCCCCCAGCGATTATTATTCAAACCAGGACTGGGACCTAGGACTCGTGAATCAATTTTCTTGGTGAATTTTAAGTTTTTTGTTCCTTAATTTCAAACATAAGTTCCCCTATTTAAAAAGTTAAGATATAAATATACGATGGAGTTTTACTCGTAATATAGCTGTTTTAAAACCATCGATTTCGTAAAAATGCAAACATAATTTAACTGCTTTGACTTAGTTTATACGGTATTAATAAATCGTTGACACAATTTAAGTTGAAACACTCAGTCGTAAAAAGTGTATGAGTAAAAATGAGAAATAATTTCTATGTATTTAACGAGTTTTCCACATTTTTATAGAAAAAATACAGACGTTAAAAGTGGATTTGATAATATTTATAGCAAAAGTATTATTTATTGTGTATACTTGCATGTATTCGTCAGTGCTTTTATGCAATTAGTATCACTATTTTGTAAAAACCATCTTCATTAATTGCTACGGAAGGGAAAAAGAGAGGATGAAAATACTCCGAAGACATAACTAATTGCTTTGTTATCTTTCAAAATGTATGTGGTTATAGCATATATAGCGTTTCTTACATCAATTCCTTAAAATTTAAAAGAATTCAAATGATTTTTTTTTTTAAAAAACTGTTTCAAATAAGAGCATTGGAAAGCTTGAAAAATGAATTGATTTAAATAAAACTTAGAAGTAAAGGCCTTATTATTTAACATCAAAGAAAAGTGTCCATAAATATTTGATTTTCTACTGGTTTTTTCGACGTTTTACTCAATAAACATCTGGGATAAGTAAAATGTAATCATTAAATACCAAAAAGTAAAAAGAATCTTTAGAAATTGAATTATTAAATCGTAAAAAAAAATAAGATTTCTGTCAGGTAACAGGTAATATTTACTGAATAATAGAATTCTGGGCATTTTTTATTATTATTCAACAACATTATTGCTATACTGTTTTACAAGTAAAATCTAACAAGAAATCACCAAATGCAAATCGATTCCGAAGCAAAATCTTAACAGGAAATACTGATATTGCCGTTGAATTATTATCTACAACTAAATAGTTCTGCAGATAGCTTATCACTTTTACATTCTAAAAGTCTTCAATTTTGAAATTAGGCATTTTTTCCCCTCACTAATGCGAATTTGAAAATTTCAAAGTAGCAAGCGATACAAATTACAATGGGTTCCTGCGTTGTACGTCATTATGATAATTTATAAAAAAAACTAACTTCAGTTAATTTATTTTTAATTACTACCGGCATTTTTTATTTAAGAAACTATTATTTTACTTGAAACTAATTCCAAGAGTTAATTTATTCAAAAGGAACAGATTATTCTATAAAAAAACAATCAAGCATTTCTTACCGACAGCAAATTTAACTCGTATAAATTATATTATTTATGAATATATATATTTTTTAATACTACCTTGAACTAGTATTTATTAAAAACATGAGATTAAATCTCGATTCAGTAGAATATGCTTTCGATCGTATATAAAAACCAAACGATTTTTTTCTTCGAATGCGAAATTTAAAAACTACGAGTTTTGGATTAGAATAAATGTATTAATTGTAATTACAAATCACGCAATATTAATCATTTTCAAAAAATTTCATTTTCGAGAACGTTTTTAAAAAAAATTTATTGAAAAATTCTGATGAAGATGTAAAAAGAATTCATCTGAAACATTCATTGAAAATCATGAAAAAAGAGATTTTGAAAATTTTTTAGAAGTACTTATACTCGTATGTGATCAGTAAAAATTTGAACAATTTTACCGCACAATAAATATCAATCTTATTGCATATTTATTTTACATTCTCGTACAGTTTACTTAACCTTTTTTTAAAAAACTATAAATTTGAAGAGGGCATCAAGTTAAACAATTATATTTTGAAGTCAACCAAGTAAAATACTGAAGAAAACATGCGTTAAAATTAAATTTTCGTAATTAATTAAAAAAATTTTTAAAAAAGCAAATATAATCACCAAAAATATCTTTCAAAATTAAATTTTTTAAAAAGAATTCCAAAGTATACAAGTTTTTTTTAAATATTAAATAATAAAGTATGTAAAATTATTGTGACAACCAACTGCCGATTCAATAAATTCCAATACAAATGAAGAAATATAAAGTAAAGATATATAGAATTGATGACAGATATATAGAAATAAAATGGCTTAACAAAAGTAATTTACTGATCGAATAGGAAAGGATAATTGGAATTGTACGGCATGAAAATAGAAACCAGACACTTGCGCACTTATAACATTAAATTAAGCAATAAATTCAATATTATATACATGTGTTTACATACAAATAATATATAAAAATATAGAATTTATAATGCTCGTAATAAAAGTTAACAGAAAAACCTTTAATAATGGATATTTTTTTATATAATTATAAAACTCCTTTCTAAATTTTATGAAAATGCAATCTATTTATAAAATAAAATAATTATAGGATAAAATGAAGAAATGCATGCTAAATTAATGGAGGTATCTATACTTTCTCACACCACTTTTTTGTGCTAAATAATTTGAATTTGTTTAAATAGATGTTAAAGGTATATAAATGCGGTCGCTGAACTAAACCAAATTTTCAAGATCACTGATAACACCGGTGCGTTCCGAATTTATCAAAATGGAACTATTATTAAAATGTCTACAACTAAAAGTCGATTGAACTAATAATTTCAATCAAAGAGGAATAATGAGTCTTTTCTATATTTAAAAATGATGAAATCCAAATATTTACCAGGGGATTTTGAAAATAAAACAATCCCATTTTTAGAATTCTTCTAGGAAGTATGTGTCAATCAAATTGCTTTTAAAGCCAAAAACCAAGCAGTCTACTTTTGAAAAATGGAAGCTTGAAAGTCAGAATTAGATTCTTTCAATCAACAAGGTGCAATATCAAATTATTAAACTCTAAAATGAATTTGAATTCAGAAATCAAGAAAACAATTTGAAATCTACAATGAATGAACATTTATTAAAGCAATTAGAAATATTTAAAAAATATTCTTCATCACGAAATATCAATTCAAAAATAGAACGAATGAGTTCAAGAAATTATTCCACGAATCGTTCTTCAAATATAATTGGATATGTAACAAAAAATAGCTAATATCTGTAAGAACTTATGAAATAAAAAGGGAATAAACTATGATTAACGAAGAAATACATTCATACACAGATTCATTACTAGTCAGAAAAGACATTAAACATAGAATGAATTATGAAGAATATCTGTAAAAAATATCAAAGTAATGTGATCACTATTAGAGTAAGTGAGTGAGTGATTGTAGGGTTTAATGGCGCAAGAGGATCACTATTAGCAGCATAAATGAATAATAAAAGGATTAATTCAAGTCAAACACTATTGCAGTAATCAGATATTTTAAGCATTATATCTAAAAGCCATTCTGTTGGAACGCCTTAGTAAAAATATTTCTCAACTAAATAACAATCCTTTTGAAATGTTTTAAAACATGTTTAACATAATTTGAAGATATTAAAACTCTGAAACATCAAATGATTGGAACGTGGCAACACTCAGCCAAAGTGGATTGAAAATACAGCAACTATTTAAATGACCAACAACTGGTCAAAAACCAACCAAGCAATTCGAAAATATGTTCTTAATAAATTCGATAACTGTCGAAATTGCTCCAACACAATTGCACGTTCTACAAAGATTTCAAGAACAATGTGATCTTTTTTATATTTGGTAAAAGAGAGCTAACGCATTTATGGCAAATTAAAAACATATTGTACTTACGAGACGCAGTCGGATTGAAATTTTAAGGTGTGGGTTTAAATAAAGTGCTTGTGGGGGTGTTAATAGGAAAGAAATCTGACCTTGGCACCTACCCTCCCTTCTCATCCCCATCTTGAGGCATTTCTTGAGCCGACAGTACTGGCACTGGTTCCGGTGATGCTGGTCAATGGGGCAGTTCCGGTTGCCCCTGCATGTATAGGTGAGGTTCCGCCGGACACTCCTCTTGAAGAAGGACTTGCACCCTTCACAGGTAAACTGACCATAGTGCTTGCCGCTGGACTTGTCCCCGCACACCACACACTCGATCTGCTGCTGGCCTTGGCTGCCCTTGTCCGAGCTCGAGGGAGTGGCCGACTGAGGTGGGGGTGCGATGTCCGGAGGGTCCGCTGCGGTCGAAGGGTCACGCCAGGGGGTCACGGCCAGGGACATCGGTGGGCTGGTGGCTGTGGTGGTGGCACCCGGGCGACGCTCGAAACCGCCCTGGGTTGGTCCGTTCCAAGGATTGGTCAGCAGTGGGTGGAACGCCCCCAACTGCAAGGCTCCCGGAACCGTTGGGGACGGTCCAGGGGTCGCGGTCCACTCCGGGATCAACAGCTTTTGGCCTTTCGGGTGGCCGGCCAGGAGGCTCGCCCTTGACGTACCAAAGAGAAAATTCTATAAATAAAAATCAACCAGCAAGGTTGCCTTCCGGTCCGCTGAAGTTGGGCTTAGCCAACTATCATCAAGAATACTAATGAGTTTGGACCATCCGAAGAGTCAAGTGCTGTTAGTTCACACTTTTTGAAGATTCACTTTGGATTTCACTGGGCAAGAGATAGTCAACCGATTTGGAAAACGCGTCAACTTTTGTGGAGGTACCACATTGTTTTGTGTAATAGCTATTTATGTGTCGAAGGCCAGGTCTTCAGGTTGTCAAGTCACAAAAAACTTCGCCATTGCTTTTGATCAGTATTTCATACAGTACTTGTTGCTATATTGTAAAAAATAAAAATCACAGGTTCACAATTTTTGTTGTTCACCGATTGTCCGGTGCCACATAGCAGGTGAGTTATATCATCAATTTTAGAATACGATAATTCTGTCAAGTGTTCCATAAAAAGGGAAACCACTAACAATGAAAATAGTTTCTAAGTCCTGGGAGCCATTTTAAAACCGCAATCGTTGAAAGCAAAAGTTTCCTTTTGGCACTTGGACGACAAAAACGAAATGCTCTTTGAGAAGCATACAACAAAACTCGCTCCTCCGATGATCGTCTGCGAGAGCAGGGGGAAAAAAACACAAAGAGCCGGCACCGTCGATGTGCTTGACTCGCTAAAAACCGATCTTCGCTGATCCGTACTCGTGGCGACCCAACGCGCCGTGCGGCGAGATCTCAACTGCTCGTGGCCTGAACTATGACACCCAGCCAAGCAACGCCGCTCTCGGTTGCCATGGAGACATACTTCCCTATAAGGCAGGGGGGGAGGGGTCACACAAGTTCAAGCAGAGCTATTAGCGGCGCGATAATCCGTCAGTTCGTGCCCTCCGTGCTCTGCCATTGGTCGAGGTGGGCGGTATCCTTGCGCGTCCAATCGACGGAGGTCGTGCTGCGGTTCTGCGAGAGCACGTGCACTCTTGCACCCGCCACGCGCTCTCTCCTTGGCGGTCGGGGCGGGTCGCCAAGGTGAGCGGCGATTTCTCGCCAAGGTTTCTGTTTTGGATTGTGTCATCCGTTTAGGTAAACAGAGGGATGTCGCTGCTGATAGAACGACGCTGTGTGTGTGAGGACTTTTTCGTTCTTTTTTTCTTACTCTGGAGAGGGGAGGAGTGGTATTTATCATTCTGGTTCCGAGTTATTTTTCGTGTTTGCTTTGAGAGATGGTAGAGTAGACGATCGCGTGTTTTGTAAAATAATAGGGTCAATTAAAAATAACGTTTTCTTTTTTCTCCAGCCGATGGATTTAAGTTCAGTAGCATTGTATAAATTTTCATCACATTCCCTTGCAATTTTTTTTTTTTTTGATTTATTTGAAGAGCTTTTTCTAACCCTTTTATAGCATTTGTTTTCTGAATTGTGGACATTTAATGTCAGTTAAGAGATAAGAAAAAATTTTGATAACCAAAATTTATCTTTATTTACCCTTTTATTAATACTTATATTAAAAAAAGCTGGCAAAAAATACAGAAAATTTAAAACCTTGTTTTGACCAAAATTTTAAAAAATCAATCTAAATTTTTATTTTAATTAGGGTTTTGATCCACATAGAGAAAGAGCCGATTATTGCAATTTTGCACGTACATAGTCTTTTATTATCTATTCGAGTAGCTGTTTCGAAAAAGAAACATGTTTCAATCAGTGAAAGTATTTATTGACCTTTTCCAATAGAAATAATGATATGTGCAATAGTAGTTATTTAAAAAAAATATTCAAAACTTTCTTTTGCCTGATATATTTGGAAGAGAGGAGCAACAGATAGTCCAACATGGCAACTATTTTATATATGTAACAAATCTTTTCTTTTTTCATAGTTATCTCTTTTAGATCAACAGACAATGTAGTACCTTGGGGGACCTTTCTTTTATGTTGGTGGAAGAAAACTGAAAAATGTAACGTGTGTTCTGCGAATCGTAGAATTTCAGAAAATTTGTCTACCTGATTTTTTTTTTTTTAATATTTGTATCGCTATAATTCTGTGTAAGTTTTTCTACTAATTTGATTCTGATCCAGGAGCGAAGCTCCACTTAAGTAATACGGAGTCCCTACGGTAAAGGGGCCCCAACATGTGTAACTACAGTCCCTGTAATGGGGCTTTTATATCTAAATTAGGGTCCCGGAGGAATTTTGATGCAAGGCCCATTCAGAATTAGCCACGCCGGTGTGTTCTGAACCCTAAATTTTTTTCTCCTCAATTTTAAATTTTTTTTTTTTTTTAAGTATATGCGTTCTAAATGTTGACGTCTAGCAAATGAAAGAATACGTTATTTATAATATTTACCTAAATTTATGAAATCATGGCGACAGAGATCGCTGTTAGTCTAACGAAACCTCAGTCACTGATCGTTTATATTCGAGTGTGAAAATTACAACAGCATTAAGTACGACTCCGCTCGAGTTTTCTCGGTTGAGCACAGTTTGGACAGTTCAGCGCGATCGACTCGACTTGACTCGATCAAGCATGTTTAGGGGTTGTAAAAGAGATGTGAAAAAAATAATTATTGTGAATTATAACTAAGAAATTTTTTTGTTGAAATATTCAGTTTTATAATTCAATTCAATGCAAATTTAGATTTGGCTGAGGAAATATTTTAAGAGACAAGTGCCTGATTACGTTCCATTTCCAATATATTTTTAACTCTGTATCCCACCCCCTTTCTTCTATTTATTTTTGTCATCGACAATAATGCCTTTTTTAAATTTTGACTGCACAAATAACAGAATCGAGTTAAATTATTTACATCAAAATAAAGTTTCGTTAGATATATCTAAATTCTAAAATATTTTGCTAAATTCTTTTTTTTTTTTTTTAGTTTTGTCTGCTAATTTAAAAAATAATTTTTTTAACTATTCCTTTTGCAATATTTATTATTATTTTTTTTTTCTTTTACACTTTCACCTTGCCATCCTTAAATAGACCAAAGTTCAAAAATCCGATATAATTCGTGTTTTTTTTTTAAAGTGCGACATTAAAAAACAATCAGATAACTTACATTTTCCGATGCTCTTCCTTCTAACAACGCAATGCATGTTTTAGAACTCTTAAAATAAAATTTGATTCATTGGTGCATTAAAAAACCGTCGGTGGTTCACAGGTGATAAACAGATTTTTTGGGTATTTCTTTAAGCTCTTAATTTCATTTCAAAATATTTTTTTTAAAAAAATTATGTCCGCGCGAAAAAATTTAAAATAGATGAATTTAAAACCATAGTTGACAATTGCTTAAGTCCGGTTTATAAACGATCTGAAATTCATTCCTGTACGTATCAAGACGTATTAGCCGGTAGGGGGGTCATGGCCGGGAATATATTCAAATAAGTATCAATTTTTTCTCGCCAAGACTTCCCCAAAATTAAGGAAGCGTTTTTGACATTTATTACTGCTAAGTAAATGGTATATTTGGCTTAGATAAGGTTTACTATGTGATAAGATTTACGTTTCCGTATTCGAATGGCTTATCTTATCAACTCTATTAGCAAGTTTACTCTTTACTAGATTAGACTATGATAGGATGGATTCCTTGCTTAATCTCTTAACGTGCGCTATCGAGTAAATTCGATCGCTCTGAACTGGCTAAACTGTCCACAAACGAGATAATTCGTGATGAATCATATTTTATGCTACTGTAATTTCCACACTCTAATATAAGCGATCGCACCGTCTGCACTCATGAGGATGTGATCTGTCGTGGTTTAGTAAATTTATGACAAATTTATAGTAAATTTACATAAATATAATTAAAAAGCATTCGTGTCATCCATCCGGTATAGAAGTTAGCGAAGCTGAATGCTGTGTTGTAGGGCCTGGGTTCGAATCCTGAAGAAGCATGAATGTTTGTAAGTGTATACTTCCCCTTTGCACCATGGAGGTACTCTAAATAACCGTCGAACCGCAAGTCCTCTCGTGAGGTTGGTGGAAAGTGAAGAAACGTGGGAGGTCCATTTCTACAGTGTTCTTTCTCAAAATTGGGGTTTAACCGTGTTAAAAGTACTGTCACCAGAATGGTGCTCAAAGCTAAGGCTAATGACTGGCGTACATCTAGCTCTTTGCCGCGATGACTTTCGCGGGCCTCGATCTGACATAATCAGACAAATGGTGTTAATAACAACAATAAAAAGCATTCTTTCATTAGGAGTACATCAGCATTTGGATTGCATATGTTTTGTGTAAAAAGAATACAAGTGAAAAAAAAATTAGATTTCAGGAGCAAATTAGTAGACAGCTTTATATAAAGTTATTTTAGCGATACGAACATAACAGAAAAAATTGGTTTGATCAAAATCTTTTAGAATTTTACGACTCACGGAACGTCATTTTCTTAGTTTTGATCCACCATATATAAAAAGAAGTAATAATAATAATAATAAAATTAAGTCGATTCCTACTTAGGTCAACAAAGAGAAATTTTATTTTAGTTACTTTTTATTAAATAGTTACAATTAATATAAATATGTGTATACATATGACAGAATCACAATATTAAGTGACAAAATAGAAAGCGATTTTCTCATTGCAATTTTCCATTTTCCTTTCTAGTATTAGACTGTTTTTTGTTTGTTTTGTTTGTTACTTTTTTCATCAATTAAATTTAGTTATTCTAATAAAATAGTATATTAAAAAAAAGGAATCACACATTCTCAGAAATTACGCCATTCCAGGTGGGATTCGAACACACGACCTTTGGATCAGAAATCCAACGCGCTATCCATTGCGCTACAGGAACACAACGAATGATTTTCCTTTCTATATATGCTGTTGGACTATTATTTTTGTTCGTTACAATTTATTCCTTTTTTAATTTAATTAATGAAATAATATTTGAAAGAACTGTACTAACATCAAGGGGTTTATCCACTACTAGTTTAAAAAATGTATTTGAATTTGAATGGATGTATAGAAAGTATTTTATTAGCGATTAAAAATTTGTGAACAAGATATATATAAATAAATATATATATATAAAGGGAGAGAGTGAACTAGTAGTAGGAATTGAAAAAGGAAGCTCCCACTAGATACTGCATTGTGCGATATGCTGAAAGAGGTAGCATGAGAAAAGAAAAAAGAGCCGTTATAAGTGTAGTAATTGCACTGTTGATCTATGAGCTGCACCTCGCTTTCAAATACAGCAGACAAAAGAAGATTTTGAATTTTTTTTAAAAAAATAAATACTACTACTATTATTATTTCTGTTGAAAAATGTATGAATAAATATTTTTACCGATATAAATATTTTTCGAAACAGCTGTTCGAAAAGAAAGACAATAAAAGTCGATGTTTGGGCAAGAATGCAATATTCGGCTCTTTTGTGCAATGTGGAACAAAATCCAAAATTAAAATAAAAATTACGGTAGATTTTTTTTAAAAAATTTTTGGCCATAACAATGTGTTTTCTAAAATAAAAAAAAAAAGGATTTTTTCCTTGATTTTTTTAAAAAATAAGTGTGTGTAAGGGGTTAATTAAACTAACTTATTAATATTATTTTATTGATTTTTCACCCTGGTGAAAAGTACATAAAAGAAAAATCTGTATTTATTTCATTAGATTATCTTTTATGCTTTTTTTCAGGTATTTCTAATATTTATAATTTCAGTTTATATATATATATAAGTTAGTTTATCCCTGTCTCTTCCATCATGTGCATTTTTCAAAGTTTTCCAGATTACACAACAACAACAAAAGTTTGAATAGTAATACTACTGATTATATTACTTAAAGCTTACAACTTTTCATGGAAAGAAGATGCATGCTATATAACCTGCGTTATGTAACGTGCTCCTGCGTTATTTTACCTCGTTTTAAAAGAAACTCTTCTTGGGAGGTTAGGAGAGAACACTAATCCGTGTTCAAGAGATTTATTGTACAAATTTTAACTAAAACCATAGCTCATTTGTCAAAGTCAAATCGAGAATTAATCCTGTTGTTGCTAATGCCACCTGATGGGCAAAGGCTAGATCGAGGCTCATAAAATTCATCATGGCAAAGAGCTAAGTCACGTTAGCCGTAGCTTTGAGCACCGTACAAGTGACAGTACGATTTAGACCATTTCCATCCCAATTTTGGGGGAGAACACGCTGGGGGTGGTCAGGAGCCCCTTTCACCAATCTCACAGGAGAACTTGCGGCTCGACGGCTATTTAGAGCTTATTAATATGAATTTCGCGTAATGAATGCTTTAAATACTATAAATAATTTTTTCTAAATGTGTCATATACATTAAAATGTTTACAACAAAAAAGTAATATTATTTTAAAACTATAATATTCGCAAGCAACGCTGTTTCTTACATTATAAGGGTGATTCAATGGAAGCTTGGCGAAATGTTGGCGATAGAGCCAAGATGACATCATTTTTGGCGACCAAATGGATGCTTCTGGAAAAAACTGTAGAAATCTATTAACATCACGCTCTATGACGTGAGTGGATCTTTCGAGAAAGACCCGTGTGGCCTATAAATAAGAATCGTTCGCCATGTGTCAGTTAGTATTGTTTTGACCATTGAAGAGTCGACTAGCGATTAGTTACTACAATCGAGCGAGAGCTTGCGAATAATTCGTAAGCATTACGTATTTGTATTTTTGGACACTGATAGTTATGTCGAAGCGCTGTAGAACGCGTGAAGAGCTTTTGGGTTTTATTAAGCGCATTTTAGTGCTGTGTTCTGTATTTCAAGAATTGTTTTTCTACAATAAATTTCTATCCCGCATGAAAACCTTTCTTGCTCTTTGAGACTGATAACATAAAATCAGTGGTGTAGTTACCGCCGTGTCACCGTATCAATGATACGAAGTCCCAGTGCCGGTTTATCCATCAGGCTCTTGGGGTGGGCGCCCAGGGCCCGGATAAGCTGAACTTAAACATATTTTCTGGTTATAAATTTCGATCCACCAGTGCCAAGGGGGCCAATAGATATTCAGCTCCCAGGGCCCGAAATGAGCTTAAATCGGCACTGCGGGGTCCCCAAGTTACATAGGCCATTGACATGTGTGACATGACACTTTCAAATGAGTTTTATGAATGCGATCATTTTGTGACGGATCTATACGGTTCCTTTCACTAACTCATTGGGAATTTCTTTAGGGCATGCATTCCTTCAACCAACTTTCACCCAGACAGGAAAACGTGATTATGCAAATTAGGTTTAATCTATATATTCTGTATTCGCAGTATCGGGAGTTAGTGAAGTGAGATTTGTGAAGATAAGTAAAGTGAGAATTGAAGTTTACTGAAGGGAGGATAGCTCGAATGTGAAGTGAATTAATGAAAAACGAGCAATCCGGGAGTAATACGTAAGCAGTGGAGGGCGTATGAAGTTGAAATTTCTAAGTGCTCAAGTCAACTATTAGTGTTCAAGGCCTCGTCTAATGGATAAAGAATTGCAAGAATTCAGGTACTGTGCTCATAGTTTAAGTAGAAGTTAAAGAGTTAAATTGTTAGCACACGTCCGAGGTAAAACGAGCTTGTATAAGTTACGGTAGGAATATATTTGAATGATCGTATATTTAATCCCCACGCTATCTTGTCTCACCTCAGTCTTCTAAGTGTTGATTAAATTTATCTTAATTGGATTATTATTGTGTCTGTGTTGAATATTGTGACAAATAAACAACTGTAGCGAATCATGTCGTCTGATCAATTAGTTCCTGTCACACATCTAGCTGGGTTAGAGGAAAGAAGGAATAACAATTCCTTACAATTTTATTTTTCTGAAAAGGACCCCTCATAGAATTTGGATACAGGGCCCAGTCAGGATTAGCTACACCATTAAATAAAATCCTCGAACCTCGATTTATGTAACAATATATTTGTGAATATCAAGAGTGAATAGTCAGTCCTCGTGTCGAATTTGTCATCAAATTATTATTCAATTGTATCTGTTGGACCGAAATTGTCATCTGTAAAATGTTCGATAAATTTAGACCAAATCTTTCAAGACATAATAGCACTCCTTTGTCGATTTTTTAGACCAGTGATTCCCAAAGTGGTCTATATAGACCCCTAGGGGTCTATGACAACAGGCAGGGGGTCCACCTCAGCGAAAAAATAATTTGGGGGTCTATGAGGTGTAAATGGGTGTCTACGATAGTGTCTCTCACTAAACCAGATCATGACTTTAATTTTAAAACAAAATTTAACAAGAGGAAGCCAGATTTACCAAGTTAACAGATTTGTTTACTAAATTTAATGAAGTCAATTTGCAGTTACAAGGACCATCATTTCGGCGTATCTTGCCATAATTAATCTAAGGAGAGTATAAAATTGGACGTCCTGAATTTTTCCATTCCTTTCTCCATTTGTCACAAACAATCTGCCAGGAAAAAGACGATTTAACCTACGTTGACCATTTAAATGTCCTTTATTCAGACTTTGAAACTAGGTTTGAGGATGTATTGACTATATATATGGTAACACCACAGTAGGCAATTAATTAATATTGACACATTGACATTAATTGGCAATTAATTAATATAGTCACTTTTAAAAATTCTTTATTAGTTAAGTAGGGGGTCTATCCAAAACCGAAAAACTTGGCAAGGGGTCTGTGGGAGAAAAAAGTTTGGGAACCTCTGTTTTAGATTGTCTGCAACAAAAGAGAAACCAAATGAAGTATCAAATGATGAAAGGGAGCATCTCGAAGATTGAGACAATAAACCCAACATGATTTTCGAGCATCGAGATTCAGTTCACGACGAATGCCTACTCACCCATTGAAGATCATGCAATGGTTGAGCGGTTACAAATTATGATGCGCACCTTCGATTTTAATGTGTCCATTGAAGAAGGCGATCTAGTGCGTGGGCCCAGTGGTCATCACCCTGATCGTGCGAGCCGCCGGAAACGGGCAGGGACACGTGCTTCCGGTGCATTGGACACTTCCGCCGAATACGGTTGGTTTCTCAGCGAAAGGTTTGTGAGGGGATTTGCAAGCTGTATGAGGTATTGTGTCGCTTAATGGCTCGGACGTGCACTTTTGAAAGAGAATAAATGGTTTGATAAACGAGATATGACTTTTTTTTATTGCTTTTAGAAAGTCAGGGTGGATTTTATACAAAGTTATAACTCAATTTATTAGAATGAGAGTAAAAATAAAATTATCTTTTTAGTTTAATTATATTTTTTTTAGGTTCGATTTTAAAATCAAGGATGTCATATTAAGGTTGATAAAGGAATACTGAAGAATGGAAAAGGGAATTTATTACTTTGAATTAATTAAAAGAAGCCGAGTGCGTGTTTATTAATGTCGCACTACAAAGTAACACGAGGGCTATTGGCGACGGACCTCGTCATTTTGAACCATGGTCAGGTGACGAGGACCACACTTGAGCTGACCCCCTCTCGTAACTTTCACACCACGCCAACGGGATGAATTTGAGTCAGGACATAGTTAACGCGAATCAACACTTCCACACGGTTAATGGCGCACACAAGGGTTGGGAGTTGTTCCGGACACATACACCCCCCATCACCATTGATTTTCTTTCGATTGATTATAATTCTGTGTATTTAAGTTCATAAAGTTTAATTAAGTATTTGTTTTATTATTTAATGCTAATTATTTATCCAAGAATTTATTTTTTACTGTTTTTTGTTTCCGACAATCGACAAAATCAAAAGAATATGTTTGGTGACGTATCGGGGTATGATACGAGAAGGGTGGATTTACGACTTAAGCTACTGTGGTCATGGAACCCCTGCAGAAGATTTAGCTTTACTCCATATATCTTTTTAATTTTAAATATTACTCAATTCAGCTTAAACAATTAGGTAGTCTTTCATTATTTTTCTGAATTTTTTTTCTTCTTCATCAGAGGGTTTTCAAGTTCGCAACTCGTTTCGAGTGCAAGATGCAACATTTAACATTAATATGGGTCCTGGTACCCAAAGCGAAGTCTCGAGGTTCATGTCTGGTGATGCTCAGGTCCTGTTTGCGGGCTCAAATCTTTATCATTTCCCCCATATTATTATGCGAAATATAGAAATTGTAACATATTAACCTACAAGATCTCAAAGTCTGTAGTGTGGGAGTTAAGAGAGGAAAGTATCAGCTCAGATGTCCAAGGGCATCTGATTAAATTCAAAATTATTAAATCCCTTAGTCTTTAACCCTAGTGTCGCTTCTAATTTTGTATTCCCATTCCGACTCAATACAATCAATCAGATTCGTTAATTAGACATTGTCACAGTTGCGGTATATTAAATAAAATGGATCTAGTTTCAGCCTCCACATTCAGCCAGCTACACTTTCAAGAATTAATTTTTTTTTAAAGTTACGTTTTTTGCGTTTCATAAAGAAAGGGTTAAAATTTCTGTTTAACACCTTAACTGTCGCCGGTGTATATATTCGTCTCGCTCAAGACGGGGCGGGGCGTTGAGTGTCCAGGACGTATATATACGTCTACCGAAATACCACTACCGATTTAAGCTCATTTTGTTCCCTGGGCGCAGAAGATCTACGGGCTCCCTTCGCACTGGCGGATCGAAATTTATTACCAGAAAACCTGGTTAAATCCAGCTTATCTGGGCCCTTTCGTGCTCTTCCGGGCACCGGGTGGCCGCCCCAAGCACTCAATGGATAAACTAGCACTTCGAAGTACTGTCCTCTTCGTTGCGCTGCTATCAATGAAATTATTCCTTAGGCTTTGGAATGCAATAAAATGATGTTGACAGCGCGTTTGGGATGTATTTACATGTATCAGAGAAAATTTTGCCTTTCCTATTACCCCAGTACACCGCATACGCGTGCCTATGTGAATAAATTATAGTTAAAAAAATCTAAAAAACACCCTTTTATAGTTAATCGAACTAAGTTGTAAATTAGTATTAGTCTCCAAACTTGGAATTAGTCACCAGATGCGGGATGGGAACTGAAAATGGGATATCATTGATCCTGATCAGGATAATGGAACAAAATTATGAAATTATTGTATTATCATCGGTCTTGTTGGACAAGTGAACAAAATTTCGAATCAATCTGATCTCTTAAAGTGGGTAAAAATTGAGTTCAAAGATTCCATTACACACAAGTGAAACTTACGAAAGGGTGTTACAAACGGTAGCACTGGGAAGCGAATTTCTTAATTTTTAATCAGCAGGTTGAGGGGGTTAATGAAATGCAAAGTAGATGGCACAATGTCTGCGTTTTGTAACATTCTCGTTTCAAAATGGCTCCATCAAAAGAACAAGTGCAAGTTGTAGTACGGTTTATTGATTTTTTAAATTTGCAACACATGTGCAGCCTAAATGGGACACTACCACATGGGAGCTTGGAAGTGGGAAAAAATTCCCGGGCGATAGATGGAAACAGGAAGTCTAGTACCGTGGTCCTCTAGATCTCTAGACACAACACCTTGAAACTACTTATACGGATTGGCGAAAAACTTCATTTACTAATCTCTAGTTCGTAACACTGATGAATTGAAAAGTCGAATTACAACGGTCGATGTGTTCCACGCAACTGTTTCTGCACACATTGGAAACGTGCAATAAAACGTAATAACTTTGCTATTTTCTTTAAGGAATATGAAAAACGTTTGTGAATATCTTTGCTTGTTTATTTGTAATTAATATTTCAAAGTGCAGTCATACTTTATCGTAGATTCAACGATAAAATTAAACATAATTAACCAATAAAACTCTACGCACAATCCTTTATTTTAAATCAATGGTCTTCAAACTTTATCAGCCCATGGAACCCCCAGAACAGTGATTCCCAAAGTGGTCTATATAGACCTCCAGGGGCCTATAACAGCATGCAGGGGGTCCACGTCAGCAAAAAAATAATTTAGGGGTCCATGAGTTGTAAATGGGGACTACGATAGTAACTCTCATTATTTTCAAGTGGAAACCAGATTTACCGGTTTAACAGATTTATTTACTAAATTTAATGAAGATAATTTGCAGTTACAAGGGCTATCATTTCGGCGTTTCTTTCTATTAATTAAGCTAAGGAGTATAATATTGGACGTCCCAAATTTTTCTAGTTTCTCAGTTTGTCACACACAATCTGACAGGAAAAGGACGTTTTAACCTACGTTTAACATTTAAATGCCCTTTATTTAGATTTTGAAACGGTTTGAGAATACTTTGACTATATTTATCGTAATACTACAGTAGGCATTTAATTAATATGGTCACATTGAAAGGAAAACAAATGTAATATTACAAGAGGAACTGATCGAAATAGGCACTTTAAAAGATCTTAAATAAAATTTAGAAACGGGTATCAGCAATGTTAGAAGCACCAGATTCATCTCTCCCATAAAAAACGTTTGTTGCTTAGTTACTTTAAGTATTAATTAAATTTTAATTTAATTAATTGACATGTGTGTCTTAGGTTTTGAACACTATACTTCACTACAGTTAGAAATTTAAATATTTTAAAGTAAGTATAGCTCTATACCAGCTGTCAAAAAGACATTGAAGTTGATAAATTTGCAAAAATTCATTATTAGGTAAGTAGGGGTCTACCCCAAACCGAAAAACACGGCAAGGGACAAAAAAGTTTGGGAACCTCTGTCCTAGAACATGAAGGGGCTTTCGTGGAACCCCTAGAACTAGAAAGTATTTTCGTAAAACCCAATTCCATGCTCATACTTTGAAGAATATATCTCAAAACAATATTTAAAGTATATATCGACACGTTATAGGCTATGTAAAGGCAATTAAAAATATTGCATTTATTATTTAAAAAAATCTAATATAAATTTTTAATATAATTTACTCATTAATAATATTACTTAGGGATCCAAGTGTCATCTATCTAGGCATTATATTTAGTAAACGGGATATGTGCTTGATTTTTTCACACAAACTGTCGATGTCTAGGTATATTGAGATTAACTGCAATCGCATTACATATTCTGAGTTTAATTTGTTTTTATACTTTGTTTTTGTAGCCACTTACGTTAAGAAATATATTTCCCTTAAACACATTATTCTGAATGGCATTAAAATGTTTATAGCTGTGTGAGAAATCACGTGTAGTTTGCAGGAATTTGCAACCTAAAATTTAGAAGCTGTTCTTACTTAAATTTAGATTTTAACATCGAATCTTTTGATAAGTTGTTTCCTTTCCTTCACTATAGGTCTTTTTTCCACAAAAGGGGAAAAGGTACATTTTCATTAGAAAATTACACTCATGTCCATAAATTAAGGATAATTCAGAATCACACAGAAATTGAACACTAAAATAAAAATTTCACCTGTAGAATTATCACACACATCTTGAAGAAGAATATGCAAATTACAGAAAACCTCCAGATGGCTCGGATAGTACGTCACAATGACGAGAGTGTAAGAGAAGGGTATATAAGGAATGGTGGCAAAGAAGTAAAATTGTTCACAAGCGCTTTAAAAGCATTTAAGTGCAATAACCGCATAGTTATGGCACAAAGGAAGCATTTAGATGATTTTTTACGTGGTAGAATTATCGGACGACTGGAATGTGGACGTACCCAGCTAAAAGTATCGGAGGAACTTGGAATCGCCCAGAGTGTCATATCCAGGCTTTGGCAACGATTCCAAGATGATGGTAATGTGAGTAGATGTTACAGCACAGGTCACCCCCGAGTTACAACACCGAATGAGAACCGGTATTTGGCAGTTACTGCCAAAAGAAACAGACGGAGCACAGCATCAGGCCTGTCTCGTCAGCTCTCTTCAGCTACCAGTACGGCAGTTTCAAGGCAGACCGTGTACAGACGCTTAGGGCACATTGGTCTACACTGGTGTGCAAAAATTAAGGACGAGACGGTTTTTTCAATATAACTTTGTACAAAAGCATTCCAAATCAACACATTTAATACCGTAAGATCCCCAATACGTAAGGACATGAGTAATGTAAGCAACACTTACTAAAAGAGAAATCAGAGGGATAAAAAGAAGCTTTATTGAAAAAGTAGCATGGAGCGCAATGCGACTGAAGGCCGAAACATCCCTGTGATGGGTGTCCAGCAAGAAATATCCGGTCTTTAGTAGGGGATATGATCTCCCCTGACTGCTAGACAGGTTTCACAGCATCTGCCCATGCTGAGAATGAGGGTGTCAATGAGTTGTTGAGGCATTGCTGCCCATTCGTCTTGCAGCGCCAATCGAAGCTCCGGAATCGTTACTGGTGGTAAGGTACGAGCTGCCAAGCGTCTGCCTAGAAAATCCCATACATGCTCGATGGGATTGAGATCCGGAGATCGTGCCGGCGAATCCATACGTTCAATATCCTCACTCTCTAAGAGCTGTTCGGCAGCTACTGTGCGATGACATGGTGCATTGTCGTCCATGAAAAGGAACTGCGGACCCATAGCGCCTTTAAAAAGACGCACACATGGAAGAAGAATCTCGTTACAATAACAGGTCCCGTTCACTGAACCTGCGTCGAAGATGTGAAGGTCTTTACGACTACCAAGCATGATGCCTCCCCAAACGAGAACACCGCCACCTCCATACCTGTCCCTTTCAATGATGTTCAAGGGATGATTGCGGCTTCCCCGCTCTCTCCAGATGAGTATGCGATGAGAATCGCTACTCAGACTGAATCTGCTCTCATCTGTAAAGAGTACTCGTCCCCATTCATTGTCTCTCCAATTCCGGTATTCCCGGCATCACAGAGAACACCTTCTCCGATGGGCAGGCGTTAGAGGTACACACCGTACAGGGCGTCGTGCAAACAGACCACCACCGTGCAGTCTTCTGGCCACGGTAAAACGCGATATCGGTCGTCCAGTCGCCTGTGTCGTGTGTCTAGCGATTTCTCCCGCTGTCTGCCGCCTGTTTCTTCTGGCCTGTAAGGCAATATACCGGTCATCTGTGGGTGTGGTTCCTCGTGGACGACCACTACTGAACCGCCTTATAGCTGTTCCTGTAGTTTGAAATTGTCTCCAAAGTCGTGAAACGATGCTGTGAGCAATTCCGAACTCTGCAGCCACACTTGTCACACTGCGACCTTCCTCCAACTTCCCAATGATTCGACCTCGGGTAAAAGCATCCAGATGTCGTCTAACAGATTGATTATTCGCCATTTCTCGCTGAGGCAGCAACTCGGTGTGATTTTAACTGCTATACGGTGTGCAATCTCTTTGCCAGAAATACTAATCTTATACACCGACAACATGCTTTACTACTCAGACACTCCCCCATTACGTCTACCTGCATATCTGCGCATGTGCTACCGTACATCACCTCACTTAATCTCCTGATTGGTCTTTCTGTCCGCTCTGCCTCTTCGTTCAGCTGATATGCTAATTTTTCGACTTCGTCCTTAATTTTTGCACACCAGTGTATATGCTCGTAGGCCTGTCAGATGTGTTCCCCTTACCACAACTCACTGTCACCTGCGATTAACCTGGAGTAGAGAGCATGCATTGTGGATACCGCAAAAGTGGTCTTGTGTGATGTTTTCCGAAGAGTTCAGGTTTAGTTTGCAGGCTGATTCTCACCGGACTTTCATATGGAGAGCGCCAGGTACCCGTTACCACCAAGAGAACACCATTAAACGACACCGTTACGGTGGTGCAGGATGGCTCCTTTGGGGAGGAATTTTTCTTGGTTCCAGAACTGACCTGCATGTTCACAGTGTAACGATGACAGGCCACATCTATCGGGTTGTCTTTCTGGAACATCGTGTACGTTTGTTTCGGGGCGCCGTGGGTGCTGAATTTCTGTTTATGGATGACAACGCCCATCCTCACCGTGCAAACATTGTAGACGAATGCCTTCAATCGGAGGATATCACCCGTATGGATTGGCCAGCATACTCACCGGACTTGAATCCAATAGAGCATGTGTGGGATATACTTGGCCGACGAATTGCAGCCCGTCAACCCCCTCCCACCAGTCTACCGGAACTTCGGAGGGCATTGCTTGATGAGTGGTGTAATATTCCCCAAGATCAGATTGATACTCAGCATGCGTAGGCGTTGTAAGGCCTGTATTGCATCGTCCGGGAGACATACTCTGTATTAACCATCTTACTAACCATGTTATACTGTTTTTTATAAATAGGTTCTTTTTTTGAAATTTGCTCCAGGGAGTAAAAATCGCAATTTTTATTAATTATGTCAATCATATAGCATCTTTTTTGCTCGTTACCTTTTGTTTAATAAATAGACTTTACAAATAAGTCAAATTTGTTTTGCTTCTGTCTCTTTCTTTGCCTGAACTTCATTATCCTTAATTTTATGGATATGAGTGTATTTAGTTTTGTAAGACATTGCACTTACTAACGAGTATAAAATTATCCCGTTGAATCCGAGATGTAAACGATAGAATATTCATAACGTAGTAGGAAGTACATATATAAAAATGAAATGTTTTAATATTCTTTTGTTATAATAAAAGTTTAAAAAGCATTGCGAAATAAAGTTATTTTATATAAATAAAATTTTCAGAATTGATGATTAGAGGGGATGAGTTTTAGGTACTTTGTAACTTTACAAATTTCAGAGAGAACGTGAATCCATTTTACATACATATTTGTTTCTTCTCGATTTTTTTATTGCGACTCGAGGAACCCTTGGGCATGCTTTGTGCAACCCCAGGGCTCCGTGGACACACATTTTGAAGACCACTGTTTTAAAGTAAAAGCAATTCCAAAACAAGACGTTCGAGTTATCATATTGGTCAAGATAAATGACCTTTGTCCACAAGGACTGAAATTTCGATGATGATGCATCACAAATTACGGTGCAAAGAATCATTCTATTCTTATATTTCACGCATCGGACATCACCATCCAGTGATCGCCTACTAAGTGGGGACTGCCCACATCTTTAAAATGAGGGTAGAGATTCCCTGGAGGACCATACCCCCTCAAATGAGTTCTCTTGGGGCCGAAACGCGCGTTACAGCGAGAGGAATCTGATTTCAGTGTAAAAAGTGTCTGGTTTTTTGTGCACCCATCTGAAGTGAAATGAGTAGCCGGGGCTTTAGGGGGGGGGGTCGTAACAAGGCCATCTGTCGCGACCGCAAATACAGTTTAATGGGTAGACCGTTGGGGTTGGGGATTTTGTTTCGTAATTTAAAAGTCGATAGTGTGTGAGGGGGTCTAGGTGAGAAAGAAGAGATAGTGTTAAGATATAAGAATTTTGTTGTTTATTTTCCCCCTTTCTTTTTATTTTTGAGGTAAACTTCATGGGGATGTAGGTTTGTTTCAATACAAATAAAAAAAATCAGTCAGAGATTATAAAGCTAAAGGATATTATGAACAAAGAGATTTTTTGAAACAAAATGCATGTGCGAGTTATTTAAATATCTGATGATGTTCGGAACCAGGATTTTGCAAAAGCTCTTCAATGAATTATTATTTTTTGATATTTAGTGTTACTTTGACTGACCACTTCATCGAAACATCTGCACATGCACCCCTGCGCCTAAGGTCATGTAAACTGAGATAGGCGCAGTAGGCATTGGTCCTCATGGGCTGTTGCACCACTGAGTTCAGTGTCACTCGAATTCGAATAAACATATAAATTTGTTTTAAGAATATTATTAAAATGATGGGGTTATATAGTTAGGAGAGGGGGGTGCCAGCTCAGGTGTCATTCTCAACACTTGACCATGATTCAAAATTACGAGGTTTGTCGCCAAAAGCCCCCTCCCCCTTTTCAAACTTTTACACCCACGTGAGGACTTTGCTTCGACAGATTTAATGTGAATCTTTTCCTCTGCGATGCGGGGGTGAGTGAGTGTTTGTTAGTGTCTCCCTTTCAATTAACACGAGTCCTATTAGAGACATAGTTCGTAATTTGGAGCCTCGGTCAAGGGACTTACGCGTCTACTGAGCTAGCACGCCACTCTCCTAGCTCTCCCTCCAACGTAAGGACTTTGAGACACGACGAATTTAATGTGCCTCTACACGGTGGGTCTTCAGTGGCACAAGGACTCAAACGCACGACTCACCGGCCATGAGTTCATGACCATGACCACTACTTCGGTCACTACATTACCGGGTTTTAGTTAGGGGGGGGTAAGTAGAAAAACTGAAAATAAAGATTTGACAGAAACAAGCGGATACTTCGAGTGACCGAAAAAGGAAAACATGATTTTATTTTGGACAATAACTCAATCATTTCTTCGAGGAACAATATTTTAGAAAACTGAGCGTTTATTTCATACCAAACTTTTGCACCATTCCCTCTGACCATCCGCCAGATGTCGTGGTCTCTTTCAAATGGCCAACAATCAACCATCCTCTTCTCATGAATGATTAAGCCAGCACCAACTATTCCTGCAATTATCCGATTACATTGAATTCCTCCGCTCTTACCGCGATTTCCAGTTAATTATTAAGGCCTGGGGAATGGACCCGTTACAAGCCGATCATTCTGTCCCGGTGCCGAGGGTCAAGGGGTGGAAGGGAGCGTGTCAAAGGGTGCTCACCCTCGCTGGACACAATGGACACGCAGAACGGAGCTCTGGCAATAATCGTTGTTTGTTGGTTAGGGTGCTTTGCCTATATATGCCTATCTTTACTATTAAAAAATAGAACACAAAACTGGAATGAAAAATGTTTACATAGAAAGATGATTTTATATTCAAAAGTATTTACATTTTAGCGAAATAGGAATGCAAAAAAATCTTCATTTAATCTTGATTTTTTCTCAAATAAGTTAATTACGATATATATAATAGAATACTGTTTCCTGTATCAAGGGTTGGTAGCCTATGGCTTGCGCCTAAAAATATTTTATGGACCTTTTTAGAAATGCGTCACCAACATGACACCTACCCCAAATTTGTATTTTACCGTTTTACATTTCCAGCGTTAATTGACTGATTGTGTGTGTTGTGTATGTGTGTGATTTTAATTATTTTTGTTTCAGTTTTTTTTGTTAATATGGTGAAAGCCAAAAATTAGTTCAAGTGCGCCAAAGAAGGCATCCAACTCTACCAAATACGTGACTTTGATCTTTAGATTTTCATTTATATTTCCGAGAAAGTGGCCGCGGTAGCCAAGTGGTCAAGGTATCGGATCATGGCATGCACGTTAAATCTGTTGAGAGCTGAAACGCCCTCCCGTTGGTGTGGTGTGGTAGTTAGGAGAGGGGGGAGTAGGTAAGAAAAGCCGGTTCTGCGGTAAAGGCGCAGGCACAGGCGCAGGCGCAGGCACAGGCACAGGCGCAGGCACAGGCGCAGGCACAGGCGCAGGCGCAGAGTTGAGTTGTTTTCCTCCTGTGGAGGCACAGGCGCAGGCGCGGAGTTGTTTCCCTTCTGTGGATGCTGCGTGGAGTTGAGTTGTTTCCCTCCTGCTATGGTTTTGGTTTTCGAGTTGATGGGGGGAGTTGAGTTGTTTTCACCTGCTGTTGAGTTGTTTCCCTCCTGCTGCTAAGTTGAGTTTTTTAAATGTGTAAAAAAAGTTTATTTAAATGTTTAAAGTGCTCATGGCGCCACCTATTGGTTAAACTATACACTAATTATTAGATTTTAAAATGATTGAAAAAATAACGCTCAAATAAAAAAAAAATAATAAATCCAGATTCAAACTCACAGCCCCAGAACAAAATGTCTCCATAGGACAATAGTTTTTCAGTTACGCTAACCATTGTCCTATGAAGGCATGCAGACCTGAAGAAAACTTAGGTTTATAATCTCATGAATTTAATTTTGCAGGCGAAGCAGATGGCGACATTTTCTTAATTAAAATGAAATAAAAAAAAAATATTTCACTTATATTATTTTAATAATTTGTAAATTTTAATGCGGTATAATGATTACACATACACAGTAAAAATGTGACGTAGAATACTCGTAATCAGCGTGTGAACGGTTTACGATTGAACTTGTCTTAGCTTGTCTGATCTTGATTCTACAAGACGGCGACTGAATTCTACGTCAGAAATTATCTCAATGCTTAGAGCGGATGGATACATTGTTGGCTTTAAAAAAAGTTTATTTTTATAAATCTGAAGCAAAAAGAATAATTTTTTTTTTTATAAATATGGTTATATTGTTAATTTTATTCATTCTGCTTTCTAGTTTAATTTATGTTGAAATAGTTTCATTTTAAAAGAAAAATATCAGTATACATCTTTCAAACAAATTATCTTAGTATGTTAAGCATAAGTGATATTTTAAATATATTTTGTATAAAAGAAAGGAAAAATTTATGTTTATGTGCTTAAAGCAAACTCTTTGCCTTTTCCAAAGAGTATAAATTGTATAACTATTCATTGCAATAACCATTTAGTTAAAATATTTTTTAATTCAATAGAAATAAAAAAAAATATTTATTATACATTGTTTTAATAACAAATTGTAAATTTTAATTCGGTATAATGATTACACATACACAGCAAAGATACAAAGTAAATTGTTTATTCAGAAATCAACATCTTGTATTGCGTTTTACATTACAATTGTATATATATATATATATATACATTACAGGAGAACAACAAATTATAAAATTGATTTCAGTATAAGGATTACACAAAAAGATACAAAGTAAGTTGTTTATTTACAAAAGCAGCATTCCATTTCACATTACAATCTTTTATTTACATTACAAAAATCACATTATTGTGTCATCATTGGATTTTATGTCTTACTGCTCATCGAATAGGTCTAAATTCATCAATGACCAATGTCCATGGGCAAGCGTAGTAATGCCATCATCATTAATAAACCTTTTGTCATCTTTATAGGACAGAGCAAGTTTGTTTTGCTTTATGGAGTGTATTGAATGAAATTTGGATCTAATTAAGTTCATGTCAACATATTTTAATTTTTGATTAAAAAGACAGGCTTTGTAGTCCTCAAATGTTATTTTATTTTTTATAGTTTGTTTTTTAATTCCTTTTAACCGCTTTTCAATCTTATGGTTTGTTTTGTAGGCATACATTTTCGATTTTAATCCTACATATTCTGTCATAATATTTCCCTTGTTTTCATCCTTCATTTTCCCGATGACTTTTTTGTTCACTAGAGGTAAATTGTAAATGTTGTTTTTATCATAATCTGAAGTATCATATAAGTTAATATCATTTTTCATGTCACTGTAAAAATCATCAGTTTTTATTTCATAGATAAAGGAATCGGTGTCTGTATACATGAGCCTTACTTTCGAGTCGTAACGGTGCTTCATGTACTCATAGTGAAAAGAATACATTAGAACTTTTGATAAGTCTAAAATTACCATTCCTACCTGTATTGGTTTCAAAAATTTGATTTGGGTTTTTTTTAGATGGACGGCCATTAAGTTTTCAGAAAATATTGTGCGTCGATTAAAATTTGATTTCGCTATTAACTTTCGAGCCTGCTCTTCTGTTGAGCATAAACGTATATCTACTCTTCTTCTTACATTTTCCATCGTTTTCCCGAATATGCTGTTATTCATTAGTTTGTAATAATCCTTCTGAAAGTCATTTACAGCTTTTGTTCTTAATTTAGTATTATAATCTATGTAATTTTTAAGCCAAGGAGATTGAAAAAATTTTAAAACTCGATGAGTTTTTTTCAAGACTAACCCTAATTTTAAATATAGCTTTAAATTAGAATAATGGAGAACATATTTTGTTTTGGATTCCAAAGTAGTTAAAAGTCTAGGTTCTTTACAATTAGGTGGGGGCTTATTTTCAGGGGCAAGGGGAAAGTCTGAATGTTTGTCATGCAAATCGGAGGGATATTCAAGATCTACTTCCAAGATGTAACCTACATCGGATTCATCTGATAAATTTAAAATATCCTGTTCGGTTAAATTTTTATCACTCCAAACAAAATCTTTTAAGGGTAGATATTTACTCATTGCATAACCGTACAAATTATTTGCGTCAAGGTACATTAAATATTTTATCTCATCATCTGGGTTAAAATTAGACATATATTTGTTGTTAGCTATAGCATAACGATTGCAGCACTGACTTATACCTCCTCTTACACCCTTTTCTATAAAAAGAAGCATGTCGTAATCAGTGAACAGTTCGATAGCTACTTTAGTATGTAATAACATAGCATCCCATGATAAAGCTGGGGTGGTAAAATACCAACAGAGGTCAAGTTTATAAGTTTGCATGCATATTTTCCGAAAGTTTTCAAAGAGATCTGTTGACAATAGGACATCTGTTTTTACATATAGATCACAGTATTCACCAAGATTATTTAAATGAAATTCATTAAATACTTTACATGCATGATTATAATCCTCTACACTTATAGGCTCCTCATTTAGTTTATTGTAAAATTTGCTAATAGGTGGTAAACAAGAATCTTTACACTTTTCAAACTATCAAAATAATCATACGGAAAAACTCCTTTTCTTAAAAGTAAATCTATTTTTTCTGAATCAAAATAATGTTTCATATATTTAAATTCATCTTTTTTTAGTGTTTTTATCAAATTTTCCAAACTAGAAGACATGAATTTGAAAGAATCTAAAAACCTTAACTGAAAATCATTTGAAATATTTTTACTGAAGGAAATATATTTTTCTTCGGTGTTCGGAATTAAATTAATTTGTTTTTTATCGTATCCTAACTCCTTAATAAAAATATGGGCGTCATACCCAGAAAGATTATGGAAGAAAACAGGCAAAAATTTAGGGGTTTTCATTGCTAAATTACAACTATTACAACAAGGGCCATTAAATTTTTGAGTCACATGGTTATGATCCCTAACCTTGATATTGTTTTCGCGAAAGGTTTGATCACAAACATAACAATTTTTAGCATTATCATACAATTGCTTTTCTGATTCAGTAAGAGGTAATAATGGTTTTAGTTTTTTATAAATATTATCCATTTCTATTGCATCTTTTTCTAACTTTTCAATAAAAATTTTGGGGCATCAATACCTCTATATACTACTGGATCTTTATAATACCCCCCTTGATAACTGATAAAATAACAAAAACCTATCGGGACATGTTTTTCATAAATATTAGTAAATGAAAAGTTTGGATTAGGACCACAAGTATCAGTTTTCCTAGTTACACACTCGAAATCCGCATATACAACAAAGGGTATTTTTAAACAATGTTGAAAATTTTTAAATTTTAAAAACTTACTAGTTTCTGACGGCATTACTACTCTTGCAGGACTTTTATGTATACACATCTCATTGTGCTGAAGAAGTTTGTATTCTGTTTGCAAAGCACTTAAACATCTTTTACATATAAATGTTTTATGATGATGTTTTGAGAGTTGTTTGGAAACAAGTCGAGATAAGCTTTTAATGAAACAATAATGTCCAAACTCTCCATTTTTTACGTAAAGCAAATCTATATGTTTATCACACACTATATCACTGATGAGGAGAGGAAATATTTTTAAATCTTCTTCAAAAGAATAAATATTTATTCCTATATCGTTCATTTTTGAAAATTTTTTCACCTCGTTAAGCGGTGTTGGAAAGGATATTCCATCAAAGTTCAACTTATTTATGTGGGGACATAACTTGACGTTTTGTTGAGGTTGCTGGTGTTGGGTAAAGAGCTGCGAGAATAGACCACATGAAGCACTGAGAGTCCTCATTATTGATGACATTGATGATTGCCTTAGTTTCAGCGATCTGCTTCGGCACCTCGATGAAGGATGATGAACCTCTGAATGGAGAATAACGGTTTGTGCGGACTTCGAGTCTTAAGATTTCGTCCAGTGTCCAGCCCGAGTCTTACTCGATCCCTCACTTTCTTTCACTATTTTCTCAGACATGTTGTCATAAAGGCTGGCGAGATTAGTTCCTTGTAATACTTCATTATTCGGCGTTTTAAATTCAACGTTTTTTATCATTTTTCGGCATCTGTCGCTTTCGAGTAAATGCAATGAACCATTTACTCACTTTCAAGGATTTGTAAGTTTTGAGTTCATTGTGAAAAATTAAGAGTGTCTCTTCTTTTCTCAAGAGTAGAAACTCTTTTATCCCCAGTGAACTATCGTTATTATGGAGATCAATGTTTTATAGCTTTTTGAAAAGCACTCTCTCTTTCTTTTGGTGGTAAGGAGATATTTTCAGGAACAGCAGCAGAATTTCTGGGACAGCTGTAGAATTTCAGGAACGGCCGTAAAGTTTCAGGACTGCATCAGAATGTTCTGGGGAAGCGTAGAGTTTTCAGGAACAGCCGTAGATTTTCAGCAGAGTGGACAACTGTGTTTTTTCTTTCCTATTTGAAACAGACAAATCCACTCTTTCTTTT
>BMAO01013317.1:0-20104 GCA_019973975.1 Trichonephila clavata | reverse complement strand
TTTTATCTGAAATGATTCATTTTTCTCCTGGCAGTTCGTTGTCTCCTTTGTATCTTATATAATGATAAATAAGCTTATACTTTTAAGTTAAACGGAAAAAAATTGCATGAAAATTGCATTTTCCATTTCTGTTTGTGCACGACACAAATGTGCTAAACACAACTAATAGACATCTAACTCTTTTTTTTTTTTTACAGGGTACATACGTTCCTTAGAAAGCCATGCAAAAAAAAAAAAAAATTTCTTGTAAAAAAATACATGCGATTTATGGTAAATTTGGGGATATGTACCACAATTTTAATAAATTGCGTAAGATAAAAGATCTAGTTAGTGTACAGTGAAACTTCAGTCTATAAGTACATACAAAATAAAAGAATTGAATTCAAATTCAAGGACTATTCATCGAAACAGGCGTCTATTACGAACTGGATCCAAAATTCTACCCTCAGTCAACGTTTTAGCACAACTATCGACTTGGATTCAAATGTTATTAACAAGCTCTGTTGGATTTTTTTATTGTCCCAATGTCTGTTATTAACCGTTGTTTTAAAGTTACTCTAAGCTCTTGTATGTACAAAACTTAAGATTACTTTGAAATTTTAATGCACGCTCTGTGTCAGAGGCGGATTAAAGTAGTTGGAGGCCCCTGGCGGTAAAATGTTTGAGGCCCATAGGCTGAAGAATCGAACCACTAAAATAGTGAAAAGAGTCACTTACTTTAAATTCTCAAAATAAAATGTATTGATTACAATAAAACTCATCGACTAAAGAAAAATCTTAAATGTATACAAAAAATTTAGAGCTTACAGTTTGATTTCTGTTTGGGAAATTCATCAATTATTTTTACCATATCCATTTTGTCCAAAACATTTTATTCTGTATATAATATGGCCATTTCTGTATATATATTTAGGCTTGGGGCCCAAACTTGAGTTTGCAGGGGGGCACTAATATTCTTTGTTACGCCACTGGTGGAATCCATCAAGCTTGGGGCCCCTCCCGGTGCTGGGGCACCTGGCGGCCGCCAGGTCCGACGCCCGCTTAATCCGCCTCTGCTCTGTGTCAGATCACGAGTAAGAAAACTGTGTTTCATACTTGTGGCAAATTTCAAGCCCTTGCGAATTAAATCGGCTGGCGATAATTAAACCTCATCTTCGATTTCATTTTTATCGACTTCTTAATTATCAAAAACTGTCATACATTCGATCAAATCGTTCTCATCCAGGGCCCGAATCCCCTTTTTTTTATTTGTGATAAAACAAAAAAATTTGCATAAAAAATTATCGAATTCATGTTATTTCAATACCGTGTTAAAGAAGACCCCGTAAAAAAAGAGTCGCGTGTATCGCGTATTTATTACGACTACTGTCAAACGACGAGGTGGACATATTCTCAGTGGGAAATACACAAGCGAAAGCTTTTATAAATTTGTATAAACATTGCATTATTAGCAGGAATGTTATACTACACAATTTAGCCCCTTTTCTTTTAAAAACTGTTCTTCTATTGAACTAGATAAGAAAAAGATGACCTAGGTTTTTTTATTTAAAATATAATTTTTGTTACATTTTGAATGCGTTTAGTTTATGGTAGGGTATATAAGTATATAGTAAACGTTTTTTGGCTACCACAGCATTTCGTAATTCTGAACTATGATGATGAGATGAACATCTGATGTGCCACCCTCAACTTGACGCCTATGTGATAAGTTTGAGAAAGCACGGAAAGAGTCTTTAGTGTCAGTTGATGTTCGCCAAGAAATTGGCTCAAACAGTTTTGTGACTCAATAGGACATTGAGAAAATGACCTTATTTATGAGTTATTATTTTTCTTATGTTTGTCATTCTATGAACTGCTTTCTTGTTTTAGTTTCTCATGCACCGTCCGATTAACAAGGAGTAAATAGTGTGTAAAAAAGTAAATATTTTGACACTGAGGTCAAACTAGAGGGTGGCCTTTTTCGCATTGCTTCTCATGTTGACAAAAAAAGTATAAGATCGTTCTTCTTCTAATACTAAAAATTAAAAATTATTTTTGTTTACTGCGTACAAAATTGGAAATTCTTCCGTGCATTGTTTTTCATAAATGAGCTGATTTTGGAAAAATCTCATCAATGAATAATGCTATTCTCGATGGAGATGATGTTGAATTAAGGTTTTGCAACAGATTTTCTGTTCTTCTATGGAATTGCGAAGCATTGACTCTCGTTGCTTCGAAATAAAAAGTGACGTAGAAAAGTTGCATTAATATTCCCTATGCAGTCACATCCTAAGATTCATTTATAACATATCATGTGCGGTTCGTTTTCCCCCCTCCTACTCAGTAATCCAAAGTGTTTCATAACAAATGAAGGACGCAATTTATTAACCACCCTAAAGGGATTTTTTTTTACCCAAAGTACTTCAAAAAAGGAAAATTTTTTCATTGTTTGCAACTAAATACCCAACTGATTACCGCCTTCACCCACACAACAAAAAAAGCATTTCAGTACGTTAGACAAACCTTTTCAAAATACTCGCACTAAATAATACACCTCAAGAATGAAAGATAAGCACACATCAAAGAGAGCAAGAAAATGTCGGTGCGGGCGAACCAGCTGCGGCCAACTTTCGATAGCCTGTGCGTTGTGCGGGATTCATGAAAAATAATTTCGAATGTTGTGAACAATCTTCTTAAGAAATTATTGCATCACTTCTTGAGTGCATTTTCAACGGTTCTCTCAAAAAGTATAAACGTTTCTCAAGTTAATAAACGTTGAACACATACACATTTATATATCTTATTTATTCGAATCTAAGCCTCCCTCCATTGATCTTAAGCCGCGTTCTAAATTCTCAACACGGGACAATGTGCTGGGACACTCGGTGCTTGCGCTGGCAATTTGCCTTCGAGAAATGTGTGACCTCGGCGATTTGAGGAAGTGTCTGGCGACGATCTGTTCGAATGCATTCAGACACCAACGCAACATTTTCCATGTTCATTGAAGTTGTCCCATGCGTTCAATGGATTCTTGGCCCTCTTTAAAACGCTGATGCCATTCGTAAACCTTGGATTTCAACATAGTAGATTGATCATACACCTTTCTTAGCATTTCCAAAGTCTCCATTGGTGTTTTACCTATGCGTTGGCAGAATTTAATGTTGCAGCGCTGTTAAGAAAAGCAATTTTTCTTACATCACGGAACAAAGCTAACTAACTTCGGAAAATAATAGCTGCGCGGTGGTTTCGGTCATATGCCATGGACTAAACCAACCTAAACTGGCAGGGAAGAGTTGGGAAAATCCATTTCAAGTAGTTTAACTTTATATACTTGCTTTCGTCGTCAGCAACGGCCACAGTCCCCGAATTTTTGGAATGCACCTTGTACTTTAGTCTCATTGAAAACATTTTCCCCCGCTATAGACATCCAAAACAATCCCTAAATACGTGCGGACAACGAATTTCAGAGTAGACTGAATACTAAACATAAATTATGGAATGTAATAAGTCATTGATGCAGGTGTCCAGAATGCACGGTTATGCGTTTCCATTTGAAAGGGGTAGAAACTCACCCCCCCTCCAACGAATTTTTCCATCTTTGATCCTAACCCTTTTTACCCGATTTTCAGTATCATTAGTACTGGAAAAAAATGACTTAGAATTGAATATCGGCAGATGGGAAAACTCTAAGTTAGAGAAATCGCATGTTTCATTCCGAAAATACAATCATAAGAGAAAAAAAATCATTAACGACACATCTGCTCCTTATGGGACTGGGCATTGACTTGGAAAGTTGGCGGATATCTTCCTTACACGTTTCGTGCTACTGAAAACCCGCTGTGTAGAGGGCTGATGCATGTTAAATCTGTTGGGCTCAAATTTCTCCTGGAAGTTTAGAGGAGGAGGTGTTGTCTTTCTCACTTGTTGTCTTTCTCACTGCAAGAAGTCTGCGATCCGTGAAAGGGTCTGATGTTGAAGGAATCGTGTTGTTTGAGAATCAACTTTTTATTGTAACAATATGTAACGGGTCTATTTGCGTACCTCCTACTAATAATCCTCTTGGGGAAACTCTTTCTTCAAAAATTATTCTATTGAAAACTTTCTCCCGAAGAAGAAGATATGATTTATGCAAATCAAGGCTTATATTTAAAAAATAACTTTCAGGTTCGAGGAGGAAAAGGTTAGAAGCTAAATGATATCAGACAGCGATTAACGTAAGGTAATAGAAAGTTAGTTCTGTAGATCATTTGTTTAATATTTAAGACTGACGATTTGTCAATTAGATATTTAAATTGGATTGGAGTCGGCTTGAAGTAGATCAACTTAGATGCATCTTACATTATCTGGAATGTGCATAGCTAAGACATTCCTATAGTAAGTGATTAAATTTATAACTGAACATTATCGCTTTCCTCGCTTTTCCTCCTAATCTTGGATTGTTAAGTTGTTGAAACTTGTAAATAAAATGTTTTGACTATGGCTAATCTTCCTTCTAACTCTCGGGGGTCCTTCACAAATATTCTTTTAGCAATTTTATATTCAACTGACAAAAAATTTTTAAAAAATATCCATTTATTCGCTTTTTCAAAATCACCGTTTCGAATGTAGTCAGTCACCTTAAAGAAAGTAATGTATTTAGGTTATTAAAAATAAAAGGTGTAAATTATTAAATCAAAGATATTTTAGATAGGGAATAATTACTATAGGAAGGAAAAAGGAGTAGTTCAGTGAAGTAAATAGAGTGGAACAATGGAGTAAAAAAATGGAGAAATTGAAAAACATCCTGCTCATTTCCAGGTATTAGAAGATTTAGTATTCCGAAATATTTCTGGATAATTTTATACTCCCCCTTTCAATTTTTTTTGTATTTAACAAAAGAAGTAATGGGGTGGCTCAGGACATGCAGAAACGAGTTATTATGCAAGCTTTATAAACACAAACATGCCATTTCGTACTCAGTCATCGTTAGATTATCCTATAATAAACATTTGTTGTTGCTAAGAATTACCACGTACATTAGGAGCTGTGACTTTTACAAGCACAGTTCTCACAAAAGAGACTCTTTATGCTGCCACCAGCTTAACAATATAGTTTTAGAAAATGATCGTCAACAATAGAATATCGAGTCCTCACGCCATAAAACAATAACGTGTCATGGCGAATATATTTGCGTTGAAGTTCGTAAAACAAAAAATAGGATCGTGTCGGATCGACCGGTTAACTATTGTCTGCAAATGACTGCATATTACTGTTAGAAAAAAATGGACGTTATCATTGGTCAGATTTGTTGCGGAGGATTTATATTAATTATATTCAAGAATAACTTAATACAAGCACCGAACAAAGCCTCAGCTTCTGGAATAGAATACAGAGAGACACGATATGACTAGACAAGAAGGAATATTTCAGAAAATAACGTTGTTATTCAACGAGTCAATTACAAAATTTGTTACATGAATCAGTATACCTTATTTTGCTTGTTATTTTCTTTCAATTCAAAAATTCAAATTTGCTCGTGCAGTAAAAGACATTTGTAAATATCAAAGCATTATGCATAACAAATATTGTAAATCTAATGCTTTGATAGAAACAAAAGAAGGAATTTTATCAGGATCCGGACATTCTTCGTAAAATTCGAATTCGCTCTATTCTGACGTTATTTTTGAAGATTACGACAAAGAACTGAAGGGAGAAATAAAAGATTCAGTTAGTTTTGGTCTTTTTATTTTGAACGTTTCCAGAGGCTAGTTTTTATTTCTAAAATGACTAAAAACAAACAAACATTAATGCAATATGATATGAGTACATAAAATGTACTGCTGTTGTAAAAAATGCAACACCATGAAGAAATTATAAGAATAAATAAAATTTAATGCACAAACGACTTGTATTAGTACAAATAAATGACGAAATTTTCAAAGCCAAAACAATATTAAGTGTCCGAAATCAGCACTTGTTGTAGCCACCACGCGCTTGCACTTAGTGCTGCTATACGACGTGGCATAGAGTCCAACAGATTTTGAATTTCTGCTTGTGGAAGAGAATTCCATAATGTTTATATGCGCAGTAAAATTCGTCTTTTGAAGCTGCAGGACGCGAATCACGAGTGAGACGCCGACCAACCAAATCCCACACGGGCTCAATAGGCGACATATCCGGAGAATAAGCAGGCAAAGGAAGAAGTTGCTTGAGTTGGGTTGCACATAAGTCTCGAACAGTCCTTGCAACATGTGGGCGTGCATTATCCTGTTCTGAAAAATAGCTCCAGGGATGTCTTGAAGGAAGGGAACGAATTAGGGCTCTAGCACTTCACAGACGTATCTGTTGCTATTAAGATTACCCTCAATTCGTAGCAAAATGGATCGTCCATTATACGAAATCGCACCCCCAAACCATAACTCTGGGTGTTAGGCTACTATGTCGTTCGATAACGCACTCTAGAAAGAAGCGTTCACCGGCATAGCTTCTGACACGAATGCGGCCAGCATGATCCTACAAGTAGAAACGGGATTCATCTGAAAATATAAGTTGGTGCCAATTAGCTTACCAGGCTCTGTACTCATGAGCCTATTGCAGATGCACTCGTCAATGGTTTGCCCTGAGGGGGATCCTGTGTAAAGACACTCTTGCATGCAATCCACGGTGCATCAGACCAACGTGCTGCCAACTGCCTGAGGAAGCTGTACGGTCATCATCCATGCGGAGCTGGTGTCGATCATCGCACGCTGATGTCACTTTCCGTCGTCCACTGCCAGTTTTCGTGTTGTTCGGTGCTCGTCGGTCCTCTGCTTCCAAACTCTCATCACTGTGCCACTGCATACGAGCTACTATTGAGGGATAGGAAAATCCTAATTCTCGAAGGCCGATAATACTCCCTCGTTCAAACATCGCAAGTTGTTGGAATTTCTCTTTATTTCGTCTTGGAGGCATACTTAGGTCTCCTTAAGCGTTTGCCACTAACAATAATAATTAACTATTTTCAACGTCCCGCTACAGCCCTCTATTTATGCGCTTTCAGCATCAGTTCAGAGAGCGCTGCGCACGCCTTGCATGCGCGGTGGGTCTGAAGCTTTATTATTTTACGTACTATCCTATAATGATATTTGCTGCAAAGTTCATTTAATTCTGATTCCTTCATAGTGTTGCATTTCTTATAAAAAACAGTGTATATATCTGATACTAGATCGCCATAAATTTAATTAATCAAAGGAATAAACAGAAGTATAACAAGACAGTATAGGTCAAAAATAAAATAGTAGTATAATAGCAAACTTTTTGCCTTGGGAATTATAATTTTAAGGTGGCCAACTATCCATTATAATCGCCTACACAACAAGATTGCAAGGAAGAGATGATCAAGTTGTGATGATCTTTAGCCGCTTTACCAAAAATAAAACTAAGATTCATCATCAGCAAATATATTTCATATATTAGAAATTAATATTTCGTACACGAAATTCGTTTTCTCTCTGACCTCCACGTGCAATATCACTAAATCCTAATAGCAACCTACTTCGACTAGGGGTGACAGCGAACAATTTTTGCCACATATCACGTAAGTGATAGACTCAAGTACAGCTTTTATTAGAGGAAAGAATCCGATGAATTGTATTAACGTCGCACTTTTAAGCCACCCAAGGGAACCAAGGTCAAGTGATGCAGACGACTCCTGAGCTGCCCCCCCCCCACTTGCACACCACGCTAGTGTGTGAGCCTCGATAGCTTTTCTACACGCCCATCCTTGTGTCTACAAAAACATCTCAACCCTCAGTTGTTGGGGCATCAGAACAGAGGGGGAAAAGTTCGTGATACAATCAATACCACAGACTCTTTTCAATGAGACTAAATCAATTTTAGTGACTTCCATCTTCATGCTTAGAGGGCATTTTAACATTTGAATCAAACATTTTACATACTGCATTAACCTGGATTAATTGGAGTCATGAATTTTAAAAAAAAGTCACTAAGCATTTTCTACAGTGATCAGAAAATGTTTGAAATAAAATAGGGTAAGATGATAAATAGTTGCAGAAATTCGAATCAATGCATTACTTGACTTGTATTGGGGGGAGGGGATTTTATTTTGTATTTAACCAATTAACTCTGATTGTCGTCATGAAGAAGTTGCAGGATTTTGTGCCATGACGAGTACACTTTGGCTGTTTAAATTGTCATTTTTGAGAAAAACAAAACATATTCTCAAATTTCGAAATGCTAAGAATATTTTGAGGCCAGGTTAAACGAATAAATAAAATTAAAAAAAATACGAAGAATTTAAGATGAGCTCGTGCGCCTCCGTATGCACCGGCCGAAACTACGCACACATAATGTGTGATGATAATGCTTTTTAGCTGTTAGCGTAAGAAGGGAAAATGCAAAAGGGTCTCTTCAACCACGGGACAAGTGCGTGACGCTGACCAGTTGCTCGCCCGACGTTACCCAGTGGTGTAAATGCCAATTGTTTGACCTTAGAGTAATCACCCAATACCCTAGTTATTTCGTTGGAGTACAAGAAGGGTTTCTGGTAAAAGGACTGTGATCAACACCTACTCTAGAACTTTGTTGGACAGATAGAAAATGTTACTACATAAAACTCAAATGTGAATACCATTCCACTGGAGGAATTTAAATGATTGCCTTTATACGTATTTAATATTTCTTGCGTTTTTCGAGTAATATATATATATACAATACATGTTTCTGTTAGATAAATAAATAAATATGAATAATAAAATTGGAAATTTTATAAATTTTTTGGATGCAATATTTTAACAGCGACACTTACTCTGTGATAGACTCGCCCATCACTTGATTTCCGCGACACACACAGTTGCGCGCTCTCCAATGGTCTTACCCAAGAATAGAATAAAATATTTCCTACCGAGAGAAATATTTACTGAGCACAAATCGAAAGTCATTATTTTTTTGAAAAACCAATAAATGCCCCAATATATATTATTTATGAAAGTTGTGTGATTATTTCTTAAAATTTCATAAAAACATAACTTCACTTATAGATAGCTTCACTCATTTCGTCGGACGCTTGGGAAACACATAAAATAGTATCGATACCAGACGGCTATGAATTATGTGTTATCAATATAGAGCAAACATTTTCTGTTAGACAATACTATAGGAAGAACTCTTTCACTATTATTTCAATTTTTCTTTTTAATTAGATAAATACCTGATGTTGTGTGGGAATACAAGCTTATTCTATGAACGAAATATAAATCGAAAGAATTTATATATGTCTCTTTTTATAACAAAAAAAATGTAAATTTAATTTAGAACAAAATTTCTTCCTCTAATACATAAGAGTTAAAGAATAAAAATAAATATTTAATAAATTTGAAATAAATTTTCTTAAAAAAAATACGAACTTTGACGAATAGGCTTAAAAGATCTTCAATTGATTGAATGTTATTGAAATTTTTTGTTTGATTTGAATGGAATATTATTTAAATGAATAAAATAAGTGTAAAATTATGATAATTCAAGGAGCAATAAATCAAAGCTATTTTATGCTAAAACAAGGCAGTGGTTTGACGATCGTAAACCCGCAAAATAGCATTCTGATAATACATAAGTATGCCTTAAAGTTCTAAACAATTTGATATTATTTTCACCTATTTTTACTGGGGTCAATGATTCCATATAAACTATTCGTTACCCGTCCTCTTCGCTGGGTATTTCACGGTATTGTTCAAGTTATTTATCCTAGTATGAAACTTTCGATCGTATTGAAAACATTTTTAGATACCTCCTCTTGATTTAAATAAACTTTTCCTTTAAAACTTTTTTTACTATCAACTTATAACGTCATTACACAATTTATATGATATAAAAGCTTGTCGCAATATTTAAGTACTCATATTTACTTAGTTTGAATTTTTAAAAACCAAAATCAATCGGGTCAAGTTATTTATTTTACTTGTTTATCTACACAGGTAAATCTCGCGACAAGCTTTTATATCATATAAATTGTGTAATGACGTTATAAGTTGATAGTAAAAAAAGTTTTAAAGGAAAAGTTTATTTTATTCTTTTTAGCGCGTTTAAATAAAAGCTTGTTCTTAAAAAAGTTTTTTTACATTTAATTTATTTTTTACTTGTTAGTTATCGCTGGACAGGCTTCTCAGCCTGTTCAACTCATTGAACGCTGGTTCGCCATCCCTGGTTTAGCTGAATTAATTCTCGCAAAATGGTATTAGACTAAAAACACAATTTTTTTAAATCCGTAATTTTTAAGCAATTTTTTCAATCTTCATGCAGATTTTGGCTAACATTGTTCTACACACGAAAAAAAAGGTTTAGTGAGATTATCTTCATAAATGACAAAGTTATTAAATGTTTAAATAAAATTTTGACTATTTTTGAAAAACTTAAAAAATATATTATTTATTTGAAATATTTTGAAGATAAGGGATGTATTTCTCTAACATATTAGAAGAAAATTTGAATTGTTTATTAAAAACTTCAAAAGGCGTATTAATCAATAAAATGCTTAAGACTAAAAACGCATTTTGTAATCAAAAAAGAAAGTTTTATCAAATAATGATAATTTTTTGATGGACATTGAATATCTTCTACGTAAGCATCTATTTTTTTAATTGCTCAGATCATCTTTAGAAACTTGATTTGAAAAAATCAATAATTAAATTCAAATAAAATTAACAGATTCTATTTGTAATTAAATTTAAGGACACATGTCGTAGTGTGTGTTTAGATTACTGGTGATAAAATGAGGTATATTTAAATTACTCGTAGGCTTAAAATTAGAAAATTTCTTTAAAAAATTACTTCATTTTATTGTAAAATTATTTTTTTTAATCGAAAATATATTGCATTTCTAGATAATATTTTTCTCTTATTGTTTTCTAGCGGATTCCTTTTTGATGGGTAAGATACATTAAAAAAATGATCTTTCCGATTCTGTAATTATTTTTTGTCTGAGTTTCATAGATTAAAGATAGATAAATTATTTAAAGAATTTCTTCAATACTCCATCTCAGTTTAACTTGGCAGCGTTGAGAAAGGTATACAATGTACCAATCTACTTGAAAAATAGCTCTACTTTTTTGTTTTGAATTTAAATCCAAGGAAATAGATAGAAATTTGTAAAAAAAATTGCATACGTTGTAGAAATTAGATTGTTTTTACGTTGTAGAAATTAGATTGTTTTACGTTGTAGAAATGTAATTATTTTTAGACAAAGTTAATTAATACTGTCAATAGCGCAACGTTATGAAATTCCAGTTTGGCTGAAAACCGATTTTCAACGCCAACTTTTGTCATTGTTGTAACAATAAAATTATTACACAACAATGCAGATATATCCAAGTTGGCGCCAAAACTAGTTTAAAGTTTTTAATTAATATCTTTTTAATTTATTGCAATATCGGAATATAAATGGTCAAAACATGCATTGTCATCCAAACTAAACGTGTATACAAAATTTCAGCTCAATGGGAGGAAGATATCAGCTTCAAAATTGAGTTGCAAGATTCCACCCGAACAAATTACATACATACATACATACATACATACATACATACATACATACATACATTGTAAGTTAAATAAAAGCTTTTAATAAAAAGACACGGGTTGAATACCTATAACGTAAGTTTTTTTTTTTTTTTTTTACCTTGAATACACACACCCGTTATCCGCTTCCATCGGAGTTGATTTCCGCAAAATCCGTTCTTATATATTTCTAGTGTATCTCTACTCGCAACACAACTTGCTTACCAAATTTAAAATATTTTTGTCTAATAGTTCAAAAATGGATTTTGTTTTCCTAACACGCCATTTTTATTTTTGCTTTCTTAAAATTAAATTCTAGACCCAGTGGTCATGGTTACGAACTTGTGATCGAGTCACGGGTTCTAGTCCTTCAGGCCACTGAAGATCCACTGTGTAATGGGGTGGATTCAAGTTCAATGGGTTGTGGCAAAGTCCTCACTTTGGCGTGATGTCGGTTTAAGTGTCATCCTCGTCACTTCACCGTGGCTTAAGACAACGAAGTCCGTCGTCAATAGCGGTTGAGCGACACTACAAAAGTAAAGAAATGTTAACTGTTTAAACCGGAAGTGACATCATCGGGCTTACATTTTTTGATTGAAATCTCTTGAATGATCTGAACATTTAGAACAACGTGGGGGGGGGGGTGTTATTGGTGACGGATCTGAACCTCGGTCGAGTGAGCCGGTGCCCACCTGTCAGCACCCTGCGCCAGCATGAGGATTTTGAACATGCATCCTCCCCTCTCCACGGCAGATCTTCTGTGGCTCTAGAACTCGCCGGCAATGAGTTCGTGACGTGACACGTCGCCTGTCTAATCATTTGAACAGACACCGCACAAGTTCGACTACAAATTCTACGCATATATAGAAGAGATAGCCAAATCAAAATGTAGAAGAGAAAGCAAAGATTGGTATATAGTAAAAATTGATGAATGATATCGTGAGCCATTCAGTAAAAGAAAATAATTGGAAACGCCATCCTATTCCTTGTCTTTTTGCGTATTGTTAAAGAATAGGACGCCAGATTGGAAAGCATGTCCAGATCAGAAAACTGTCGAAATTTATAATCATATATTGACTTTATTATTCTATTGAGAAAAGACAGCAAATTTTATTTATTTCCCTCTGATTCGATCCAAGCTTTCTGATATAAAATGTTTCATTTTTCTTCTCTTTTATACTGTAATCCTGTATGAGTTTTCACTTTACATATTAAAGGGTGAAATAGATTATTTAGGGAATGTTTTTTAAACCTTTAAACAAGAATTTAAAATATTGTTTTATTATTTTTGTTAATAATAAAACCAGATTAACAAATTACCCCCAATAAATAGTTGCCGCCTACTTATTCTGTATGCAGATTTATTATTTTTATTTTGGTACCTAGAGTTGATTTCTTTCAATACATGCTGTTGAGCTGTATTAAAAATTTTAGGTGGTGTCCTAAGGAGCTTAAAATAATCGACGTGCTTCGCTATTTTACATAGTATTTAAAATGTATTCCACATCAACGTATAGGCCGTGGTGGCCAGTGTGTCATAAATTCGAGCCTCTGGGCCACTGAAGGGGCCAGCTCAGGTGTCGACATTGTGTCTTAACTGTGAAACAAAATTACGAGGGCTTTCCAATGTGTTAGAGTATACTAAAAATAGAAAGATGAAAGAACATTCAGTAAAACAAAGTCAAATTTAATGTATATGCCTGCTTAGGTAGTCTACAAGATAGAAAAAAGTGACTTTCACACAAAAACTCATCACGAGATCTCTGGAACTACTAAACCTGCAGATTTGAAATTTGACAGGCATGTTTTTTCTGTTGAGTAGACATCCATTGAGAACTGGTATTAAAAAAACCGACTCCGAGAGATAAGGTTATAGAAGTGTCAAAGATAAGAGACTTACTTTTTAAAAATTCTAATCCTTTTTAAATCAAGGGACGAAGGTTATAAGAATGTTTTTCAGTGCAATCGAAAGGTTATTGCTGGAAAAAATAACTTAAAAAACAGTATACAAACATACGACATCATCCGATTCCCAGCGAAGTCGGAGGGTAAAAGCTAGTCAGTTATATCTGTGAAAACGGTCAATAATAAATAGGGGTGTAGGAAGCAATTGACGACCTTGGAATTTTGAACTTGGATCAAATAACGAAATTGACTCATGAGTTGACATTTCCCTTTCCTAACATCTACACTACGCCAATGTGTGAGCTTTGAGAGCCCCAACAGATTCAACGTACTCTACTCGAAGGGTCTTCAGAGGGAATATGAGGGTGTACTGAAATACCGTTTCGATGCCTTTTATAATATAGGTCCCGAAAATGGTTCCTAGAAACCCCTAGAGGTCCTTATGACTGCTGAAGTGACAACTTTAGGGGGCCTGAGAAGGGCTTAAAGTAAAATATTTTTGAAACCCATTTTCAGTATGAAATTTAAAATAAATTGGTAATAATGTTTAAGAAGTTAAACTCAGTGGCGTAATAGCCCATGAGGGCCAAGATCAACAGTGCCTATCTTTGTTTTCGTGACCTTGGGTACTGAAATGCATGATCAGATGTTCCGGTCAGGTGGTCAGTCTGACGCGAAACTCCCAGCGTTTAGTTTCCAAGAAAGTTTGGTACTCATTCATCGACCCACTGAAGGGCTGAGTGGAACTTGCCCGGGATTTGAACCTGTGGCGCGGATACGCAACCACTCAGTCACTGGTTCACAAAATTTAGAGTAAAAATTAAAAAGTTTAGAATATTAAAGGGGACAAGTAATGACCACGCTTCACATCGATCGCACATGCAGACATTAATTTGAACGAGGCTTCACCGCTACATGTTTAAATGTGACAGTATAAAAGGCTCTTCAATGGGCATGATCCCGAGATGTGACAGGCATTTTTCTTAGTTTTGAACTGTGTTATTGTTATGAATCTCTTTGGTTCGCCCATCTCATTGGGGGAAATGTGCTTCAAATGCACAAAAGTTATAATTTGAAGAAATACTACTTCGCAAATATCATAAAGTTTTACTTATACAGTATTTTTAAGCCAACATTTCCCATTCGAGACATATTAAAGTTATATTTATAATTTTACTATTATGCATTGAAATGGTCCTTTCACTTGGGGTTTCATGGCCAAGTATAAAAAAGGGTTCATGGGCACAGTAAGTTTGAGAGCCACTGTCTTAGAATGTTCGACGTTTTAATAAACTCCATCAATATAATAGACGAGAAGTGTTTAGAAAACTCATTTTCATCCTGGACCGTCACCAATCACTCTCACAGTGCCTTAGCGTGGGACGTTAATAAGAACTCACTGGACATAATAAAATATTTTAAATGGTTTTAGCATACACACAAAAGGTTGATTTACATCGTTACGCCATAGCCGAGCTTTCGTGGTCGCCAAGGCGATATGGATAATGTAGTTTCGAACCGATAGTAATACCTGTTGTAATACCTTTAAGCCCATTATACCATGCTAAACAAGGAGCATGCATTGTATGACAGAAAATGAAAAGAAGTGCCGTTTCCTTTCTGTAATAAAGCATCGTTTTTGGTTTCACAATTAGTCTTCCGAATTAATCACAGAATACCATTAGTAACGCATGGGAAACTATCCATCAATCCAACGCCCAAGGTCCATGGACTGACTTTACTCATTTAGACAAATATATTATAAAAGAGTCACAAATCCATTTCATTCAAAATATAATAAGAGAAACAAAGAAATAAAAATTCTTACGCACTGTTAGAAAGAAAGAACAAACAGAGATCGGTCTAGCTTGACTGCCATGAAACAAGTTCTTAACACTGTTTTATACTCAGCGGTTGTCGCAAAAACGCTTTTATTTCCACTCAGTTTTACACTTAGTTACTGAGGAAATTCCACAAGGTCTTTTCAAACAATTCGATTTTGTAGGGAAAGAAACGAAAAAAAAAAAAAAGAAGCAAACATTTCCTACTTTATTGTTCAGTGACAGTGTCGTGAGCCAGATTGCATTCACAAGTGAAAAGAAGAGTAGAGAGAAAAGCACCGGAGGCGGCATATATAATGTAGTAAAAGTAATTTATATGTAAAACTATCTTAGACTTACGCAAGAGAAATTGAAAATTAAAATGCTTTGATTCTGTGCAATTTAAAGGACAAGGTTTCGAGATTTATTTATACACAAGCTGATGTTTATGAATGGATTATTTTAGTAAAATGACATGTAAATAAATGCAGCAAGAAATAAAAAAATTTTCGCGTTTCTTTTTGGTTTTTAGTCCTTTATGTATTTATCCCTTTGAATTTTGCAAAAATATTATTTAACCCCTTGGAAATCGAATTTTTTTCAGGAAAAAGGTGAGAAACGCACGTATTTTCATTCAAAATACTTAATTGTAAAAATAAGCGAAGTTTGAAATAAAATAACTAAAAATAAACCAACTACAGACATTTTCATTATAAATGATCTGGTACTACTACTGCGTATGCAAAATAATAAGACACAATTTTTTTTCCTGAGTTGTATTTAACCTTTCGTGCATTACTTTTGAACATTCTTGTCTACAAAATATCAAGTGCACAAGAACGATTGGAAATTATAATTAAATATATAAATAAAGTAAAAGTGTATTATATATATTTAGTTCTTGATTTTTAACCAGTTAAAAGTGGCGGTCCCTTTTGATAGTGTGTATCTATGTGTGTCACAGAAATCGAGCTATGAAGAGAAAACTCGTCAGTCACAGAGTAAGTAGCGCTGTTAAAATAATAGATTAAAAAATGGGTTTATTTTATAAAACATTGCCAATTTTATTACTAATACTTATTGTACAGGGGTGGGGTCTATATTCTGTGTTATTAAGTAATTTAGCTCGGTCGTGTTTTCATGAGGCCGACTGTCCTCCCTACAGCAATTTTTTTTAAAAATATCTATTCCCTTCAAAATTCCAGGATTCAGAGACCTAAGCACGCACTGATTTACTTCCTTCTTTATATATACTGACAAAGATTCTTCTACCTGTCTTGACTCTAAGTAAGTTCTGGAGTACATGCTGTAGGATAACCACAATCCTCTTACCAGAAACCATCCTTGCTTTTCCCACCCCCCAATGAAATAACTTGAAAGCATGGCATTGGGTGATTAGTCAAATGTCAGCCCATGGCTGTAACATCAAACAATCGGCATTTAAGCCACTAGATAGCTGGGTAACTTCGGGCCAACAGCTATCAATGGGCTCAGGGCCCGTTAGCCTTGTTCCAAGGCTGACCATACCTGAAGAAACCCTATTATAAATCAACTTTCGGACTTTTGACTTTGCTCCTCTGTAACAACTCTAAAAACATTATCATCGACATAAATAAATTCGCTGTGTGAACTTACACGCTGTTTCAGTCGCTGCTACGGGACGCCTGAGTTCATCTTAAATTTTTCATATTTTTTATTTATTTGTTTTACTCCGGCCTGGCCTCAAAATATTCTTAACATCTTAAAATTTGAGAACATGGTTTGGTTTTTTTCAAAAATTACAATTTAAATAGCCAATGGTCACTACTTTTTATGCATGATGAGTCTACTCGCCATGACACAAAATCCTGCAAGACGAGTCAATCACAGTGAACTGGTTTAAATCACCGGGACACATGCATTTGAATATATGAGGCAGTGATTCAGAAAATTTATAAGCTGAACGAGCAGTTATTGAAACAATCAAACATTTATATTTAAATGTGTATGTGTATGTGTGTGTGTGGGGGGGGGGGGGGGGGGTGTTGTCATAAACCTGACTTGAACTTACATCTCTTAGAGACACCAAAGCCAATTTTTGTGCTCCCTCCTGACATAATGTGTGTGGTCGCGGTAGCCTAGCGGTCAAGGAAACGGACTCGAGACCGGCGTGTCATGAGTTCGAGCCTATTACCGCTGAAGTCTCACCATGTAGGGAAGTAATGCACGTTAATCTGTTGAGAGCTCAACACCTCCCGTTGGTGCGTTGTGGTAGTTAGGAGAGAGCGGTGCCAGCTCACAGATGTCTTTCTAATTTAACCATGGTTCAAAATTACTAGGTCCATCACTAAATGCCGTCGAGTAGCTAAACAGTGAGACGTTAATGTTCACCCTGACAAGATATGAACCAAAACAACAACAACAAAAAGCGGCCCGTCATGCTTTACCTAAAATTTTAAAGTTCTGGGCTTGACAACTTATGTTTTGTGATAAATTAAGAATGAAAATAATTTTTTTAAAACTGAAATAAATAGAGTAGCAAGGATAATTGAAGATATAATTGAAGTAACCGGGGACAAAAATCGAGAAACAAAATGAAAAATACAAATTTTAAACAGAATTATTTCTTTTCCAAGTTGCAGAACATCAGAACTGTTAGCCTCACCAGATTTAATGTGCTTCAGCCCCACTCTCGTCGCTTAGTATAACCCTTTAGTAACACCAGGGTTCGATCTCAACAGAAACAAGACCGGCCAACAGTTTGGACCACTCCCATTTGGCTTTCACGGCCTGAATTTATTTTCGGGTACGTAGGCTATATGTCTTAAGATAATACCTTATTTCACGGGATTTCTTCCATTGGAAATTGATTTTTTTTTTCTTTTAACCCATTCACTGCCAGCTACGAGATATCTCGTAGCGCCACTTAAGATTGATTGTACATCTCCATTTGAGTAGGGAGTTATTGTTGTTGGCGAGTCCACGATGTGTGCAGATTAATAAAAAAAAGTAGCCCGAAGCTTCGGCAACCTCAACAGCTTTATCAGAGAAAATCAAATCTTCTGGGCTGATCTTGAAAAATCTGGCTTGAATTGCTGGGCAGCTGAGGATATGTTGTGGAGACAGTTGAACATTAGGGCAGTTTGGGCAATGATTTGTTTAACTTCTTTGTCCGTCAGTTGAGGTTTTCATTCCTTTTACGTGCTTTGTTCTAAGTCTAGTTATTATTGATGCTATTGTACGGTTACTATTTAGAGCTGGGAGGGAATATATAAAATTATTGTTGATTAGTCTTCGGCTAGCAACTGCATTGGCGTCGATGAGGGTCGTGAGTTTTTATGATTGAGGGTAAGTTCTGGAATCTTTGGCAAATCCATCAACCTTCTCATTATCGAGAATATTTACGTGGGCTGTTATCAATTGTAGCGTGCAGGATATCTTTTTTGAGATAATTTTGTGGATGGATTGAATAATTTTGTGGCTGATTTGGCCCTTGGATGGCTTGCAACGCAGATCTGGAGTCTGTGAAGATGACGATGCCGCTGGATTCTTGGAAGCTTTTATAAAAGAAAATCTCCAATGCACTCTTTATAGCAATGAGTTCGCATGTATAGTTGGATGCGATTTTCTCTACTTGAATTTTGGGGCACTCATGCTCTCTGTTTGGAGAAGTAAAGAAGATACCTACAGCCCCTCTATCGAGATTTGAGTAGTGTAGGTGATTGCCAGATTTTAAGTTCGGGTGGTAAGTTCTTTGATGGTAGGGTCACCTTTTTCTTTGATTATCAAGGAAGGTTCTCTTTTAGTGCAGAGTTGTAGGAGGTTTAGGTTTATTATAGTCCGCGGGTGAAGATTCTTTCGGAATATCAGGTGACTCGTGTTGAAGGTTGATAATTTTCTAATTTCTCGGTCTTGTTGCAGGGCTGAGCCTAGATCTATTGCTCTAAGCTTTGAAAGCTCTACTGGAAATAAAAGGTTATCCCAGAGGCTTCGTATATTAGTTGTGAATTTAACTGTTGATGATTTTCTTCTGCTTTCTAATGGGGTGAGGCCACATTCCTTTTCAAACAATCCTTCCAGGAATTGTTGAGGGAATTATTAGAAAGGATGAATGAAAAATTGATAGAGTGCAAAAAACATATCACAGTTATCATTTTTATTATTAAAATATAACTTAGGTGATAGATTATAAATTATATATATATATATATATATATTATATATTCCGAAAATTAAAAAAAAATTTTATTTTTGTTGCTGTGTATGGATGAACTTAACGCAAGGATAACAAAAAGTTCTAGGTTGTTGGGACACATTAGACAAAAATACCTCTATAAAGTCTCTTGTTTTTTTTTTTTTTTTGTTGCCATGGCTTTGTAGGCATCCTTTTTTTCTGTGGAAGGAAGACGTTCTGAGTAATAAAAAACCATAAAAAAAATTTATATTATAGCTGCTGCTTTCTCCTTCATTGCTGTCGTCGCCACCCAATAAATGCATACTAACTGATTCCGTAAATTGACGCATCCTTTTATTCCCTTGATTTCTTTGGTTATCCATGTTATGCATTCTACAAGAAAATTTCAAAGTAGGGTAGAGCAATTTTCTTGTACCGGTCGATGGTTTTTTTGAGGATTGCTAATTATTACTTATCAGCTCATTTTTATTATTTTACAACTACCATCACCATTCAGGTTTTTTCCAGCGAGGATCTGTATGAAAATCTGACATGACATTACACATCTGTTACAAGATGAAATTAGGTGAAGAGCTTCAAACAAAAAAATTGCATTGAAAACAAGGGGAAAAACCCCTCTACGAGATTACTGGCAAAGTGGCACTCAGCACAAGAATCTTAGTCAGTGACGCCAAGCAACGAGTTATCTCGGAGATTT